>PVJN01007683.1:0-68183 GCA_004026805.1 Lasiurus borealis
TTGTAGTGTGAAAATACTTAAGCAAGTAGAAGGGCTGGATTCCAATAAAATTTTATTTATGGAAACTAAAATTTGAATTTCACATAGTAATTTTCATATGTCACAATGTTATGTTTTCAACCATTAAAAATGTAAACACCATTCTTAGCTTTTGGACTGTAGAAAACAGATGGTTATTCAAGGGCTGTCTAACCTTGCTTTAGCCTAAAACTGGAGAAAGTATTGGTGCAAAGAGGAGCAAATTTAACAGTTGTGGTTAAAAATATGAATAACGATTTAAATTTCTAAACATTTATATTTGATTTTTCTGGATATTAGAGCTATACATTCTTTTGGTTGCACTTATATTTTGCAGACTGTTGATATTCATAAAGAGAAAGTTGCAAGAAGAGAAATTGGTATTTTGACTACCAATAAAAACACTTCAAGGACGCATAAGATTATCGCTCCAGCCAATCTTGAAAGACCAGTTCGTTATATTAGAAAACCTATTGATTATACAATTCTAGATGATATTGGACATGGAGTGAAGGTAAGTATCGTTTTTGTCAATCTTTTTAAAACAATATAGCCCATGATGGACTAATCTAGAAAATTAAGGTTTTATCTTCCCTTTTCTAGGGAACCAAGTCAGCCCAGTTGTGTTTCTGGAGTCCTTACTGCTATAAACTATTTTAACTTTCTTGCTTCTTTTTAGTGCTATGTTCGAAAGTTTTAAATAATTATCTTTGAATTGCATTTGCTTAATCAGTTAATGATAATACCTCATGTATATGATAAATAAATGTGTAATCTTTCTAACCTTTTAATGATTTAATATGACTGATTAAAATAATTCATTATGTTATTAAATAATCTTAAAAATTTTCTCTTAAAATTTATTAGCAAACTTTGGGCATTAGTTTTCAGAAAGAACATAAGTAAACAAAAATGCACTTTGATTTTTTCTAAAATAATTTTAACATTCGGGGTGAGAATAATTTAGATAAAAGTAATATATGAATTAATATTTCCACTGCTGTTTCATATATGGTCTTTGTATGTTTTGGCTATCTTTTAAAATTCATTTGAATCTTGAGAGGTATATAAATTTTATTTAAATTAGTTTGTACTTAAAGTATTCAGAGTTTTAACTAAGCATTAAGTTAAAGTTTGCATCTCATCAACGATTTTAAAGACAATAACTTACAAAATGTGACTTGAATAAATATATGTGCTTATGTGAAACTATAGTTTATGCAGTTGATTTCTGACTATAAGCAAATTTAAATTAAAAAATACTCTATGCTAGTATAGCTAATATGTGCATGGAAATGTACAATGTAAACTAAAAAAAAATATTTTTCTTCCTCAGAATTTTCATAATCACTATTTTATATTTAATTTTATAATTAACACCTACATATATTTGGATTACTGTATTAATTAGAACATGTTAATATAGAATGTGTAATTGGATGGATAATTAATAACTGAAATTTATTTCAGCTTGGGAAAACATTTTGAGATTTATTCAAGACTAGCAACTGCTAATAGAAAATTCTAGGGTACTGCCAGAATCTAATGACAAAAGGCACTTGGCATATAAAACGATTTGTGCTTGCTCACTTATATAATAAAGCGGTGATTCTCCACTTCAGTGCTCATTTAATTCTCAAGTAAAATGTTACTGTTTTAGGTCTGTGCAGTCCCTTTGAATTGTTTGGATTTTTAGTTTCTAGGGTCACTAATTTGAAGAAATCTTTAATGAAGTTAAGGTTTTGAATAAAACAGTGTCATATAATTTCATCAGAAAACTCTTGTTCATGACACATTCTGCTTTAACCACTCTTTCTGTGATCTACGGAAACATTATTTTTTAATGCTGAATGCTTAACTTGTTTTTTCTGTTTTCCCCTTTCTCTTTACATCCTGAAGTTCCAACTAACCTTTCAATGCTTTTTTTCCTTACCTCTTTTATTTGCTCCATTTATGCATTAAGTGGTTGCTTAGATTTAAGGTAAGAGATTCCAGGGCGGATTTCCATTCTTTGTTCTTATGTAGAACATTACATATGGGGAGTGAAGAGATATTTGGCAGTTGGCCTTTTAAAACCAAACAATTCCTCTTTTATTTTTGTCATGCAACTTTGTGGTGTCTTCATGTCCCATGAGGGCAGCTATTTGTGTATGTTCATTGCCCCATGTTGTGTGCCTAGACTAGTGCCTGACTCTTCATTAGGTCGTAGTAAATATTTACCCAGTACATGGTTACTACATCCTGTGAAACTGAAACGTACGTTACCCTATCATAAAGTGTGGTTATGGGATAAAATTAGCTGGATTATGTAAATGTAGACATTTTGTTAAGCGTTGGAGAGCCAACTAACGTGCTTTGTGTAACCCTCCCCCTGTGTAATAGCCTTTTTATTCTATAAATGGTGTGCTGTATTACGTACCTTGTGGCCACTCTCTCATTCTCTCTCTGCTCTTCATGTAAAGAAATTGAGAAGTAGAAAATATTCAGTGTTAAAGGGTGTTTTTTTAAGTTGCAGTATCGTGTATTTTGCAAAAAACCAAAATTAGTCTTTTTCCTCAAATTGCTATGTAAAAGATATGCTTCAATATAAAATCACTTTGAGTTTTCAAGCTGAGGATGAATTATATGCAAAACATCAAAAGTGCATGACAGTGTTTAACAAAATACAAGTAAAGAATTAGAGAAATATCTTTTTTGGTTATTTGTTTTAGTGATATTTTAATATTTTGGAGGGTTAATGGTAAAAGACACTCCAGTTTATTCCAGAAGCCTATCAAATAGTACGTACGTTACTAAAATTATTTCACCTAATTGAGTTTGCATTTTTTTTTCCTATTTTTCCTTAGGTGAATTTTATAATTTCTTTTCAAATACATGTTCTTTCTAATACCCAGTGGTTTGCCATGTCTTTATGTAGAAAGTGGCAGCAGGAAGGCCAGATCACTGAGGTCTGAACTATTAACTGGCTGCTAACCGCGTGGCCCCGGGATGTCAGCAGATTGTGGTGGGAGGTGTGAGGGGAGGGGCCCAGGCAGACGCACTCTGTGCTGCGATCAGTGCCGGCTGCACGCCCTCCCGCTGGCTGAATGAGGCTGGTGGAACGGTGAGGAGACTTCCTTTGTATAAAAGAGCCAGAAGCTGACCCAAAATAGTGTGAGGCTGGCCACTTCCGTGGCTCTTTCTCGCTAAAGTCTGTGTTCAAATCTTGGCTATTGGTATGTTAATCTCCAAAATTAATGACATACTACAGAGATTAACTGAAGGGAAAACACAGAAATGGACAATATGGATCAGTTCTTTTCCCTTAAAGCTGAGACCAGCTTGCCTAAGCTACTGTCCCACGCTCTTCTCCTCCAAAGCTATGATTTCTTCTTTACCTTTCTGGCTTCAGGATCCGCATGTGGAAGATAGGGCAACATGAGTGGGGAATGAGAGGCTCCTTGAAAGATCTGACAGGGAAACATCCCACTTGGATAAGATGCCTTAACGTTTTGCACCAGAGAGCTCCTCTCTCGGTGCAGTGTGGGTGTCTCTCCTACATCTGAGTGCGGTTGACAGGATGAGAGAGTCCCCTGAGTTTACGTTAGGAGCTGGACCGCACCAATGCTGTCTCTTCTTTCTTCGACTTCTCTTTGAATATGTCTGCCTGCTGTGTAAACTTGTGGCACATTAACAGTTACCACAACTAGGTAGAGTGAAAAATAAATTCAGCATATAGCAAATCATTTCTCTTTTATGGAGGAAAAAAAGATTAGTGGTTTTGGAAGAGTGATCAGTGAAATAATAGAACATATTAAGGTAGGAAATAGAAGTAAAGGAAAAAGGTTAAAGTTATAAAGGACTACAAATAACTAGTCCCTAGTTTCTGAGTTTCTGGGTGCCCTGTGGATTGTATCAGGTGCCGAGGAAGTCTCCTGCTGTGTGGCAGGGTTGTCTGCTGTTTTGATTTCTCCTCAGCTTTTCCTCAGTTGGCTCTCATTGCTGTCAGATTTAATGCCTTTGGGACAGACTCTGAACAAAGTTTGTGCTTGGGCATCAGACATGGGAGTTGACTCAAGAGAGACTAAGATGCTTAACATTTGAATTTTTAACTTTTTATACCTCATATTCTGCTGGAGTTTTTTTTGAAATTTATTTTTTATTGTTGAGGTTATTACAGATAACCCACATTTTCCCACATACATCCAGCGCCTGCCCTACCTCAGGCCTTCACCACAGTATGGTCTGTATCCGTGGCTGTATACATATATACGCATATATAAGTTCTTTGATTAATTTCTCCCTGACTCCACCCTGAGATCTGTTAGTCTGTTCTATGCTTCCACGTCTCTGGACCTATTTGTTGGTTAGTTTATTTTGTTTATTAGATTCCACGTATAAATGAGATCATGTGAAACTTGTCTTTTTCGGACTGGCTTGTTTCACTTAGCATAAAAATCTCCAGGTCCATGATGACTCAAAGGGTAAGAGATATTTCTTTTTTATAGCTGCACAGTATTTCATTGTGTACACGTATCACAGCTGTTTTATCCACCCATCTGTTGATGGGTACTTGGGTTGTTTCCAGATCTTAACTATTGTAAATGACACAGCTATGAACAGGGGATGCATATAGTCTTTCTGATTGGTGTTTCCGGATTCTTTGGGTATAGTCCCAGAAGTGGGATTGCTGGGTCAAAGGGGAGTTCCATATTTAATTTTTTAAGGAAACACCATACTGTTTGCCATAGTGGCTACACCAGTCTGCATTCCCACCAGCAGTGCACAGGGGTTCCCTTCCACCATATCCTGGCCAGCACTTGGTTGTTGATATATTGATAATAGCCATTCTGGCAGGCATGAGGTGTTACCTCCTTGTCATGTTAGTTTGTGTGATTAGTAATGTTGAGCATTTTTTCATGTCTCTTGGCCATCTGTATGTCCTTTCTGGAGAAGTGTCTATTCAAGTTGTTTGCCCATTTTTTAAATTGGGTTGTTTGTCTTCTGTTGACTTGTATGTGTTCTTTACATATTTTAGAGATGAACCCCTTATTGGATTATCATTGGCAAATGTTTTCCTATACGGTGGATTTCTTTTTCATTTTGTGGATAGTTTCTTTTGCTATGCAGAAACTTTTTATTTTGAGGTAATCCCATTTGCTTGTTTTTTTCCTTCATTTATTTTGCGCTAGGACATGCATTAGCAAAAATTCTGCTACATGAAATGTCTGAGGTTTTCTTCTAGGATTTTTATAGTTTTGTGACTTACATTTAGGTCTTTAATCCATTTTGAGTTTATTCATGTGTATGTTGTAAGTTGGTGGTCTCGTTTAATTATTTTGCATGTACCTGTCCAGTTTTCCCAAAATCATTTGTTGAGAGACTGTTTTTATTCCATTGTGTGCTCTTGCCTCCTTCATCAACTTCTGGGCCCATTGTTCTGTCTGCCTGTTCTTGTGCTAGTACCAGGCTGTTTTGATTACAGTGGCTTTGTAATATAGTTGATAGCTGGTATTGTGATCCCTCCAGCTGAGGTGGTCTTCCTCAAGATTACTGCTGCTCTCAGGGTCTTCTGATAGTGCTTAAAGGTTCTTTTAATCTGTAATTTGGGTTTGTTTTTCAAGTTGTAGAGTTTATAAACTCTTGGAACACAAAATAGTGAACAACTTTTTGTTCAATGTAAAGGTAGTACAGGATCAATGAAGTATAAATTATAGATTATTGCCAACATTCCATAGGGACTTTGATTTGTTAAGTGATTTAAGTTACTCATCCAAACCTCATAATCCAAACAAATACAACAAACATGATGATTCTACGGATCATAACATGTACCAAGTTTTTTTCATAGAAATTTCCACCAGATTTTAATTTATATATTGTTTATTTTATATTTTGGGGGGTGGATTTAAAGACCTAAAGAAGATACTGCAATTTAAATGAAAACACCTTACATACCAAAAACTTAAATCAATGTGGAAAGCTGATTTCATGTACTTTGACTATTCCATGTATAGAATAAAACTTTCTTTTCCTCCTTTTCTACCCCTGCTCCTTTTCCTTCCTTTATAGCAAGTTGCTGTAGTTTAGTATTTGGTTCACCTAACTTCTCCTTCATCACCTAAAGTAACTTTGGGGTCTGTGTTGTTTAAGGTTGAGCTTAAAGGACTTTGGTTACTACTTTTAAAAAAATCTTGTCATAAATTAAAGTTCATATTTTTAAAAGCTATTTGTTATTTGTCATGTTACTTCTAAAATTTTCCCCAAATGTGGATTGATTTAACAAAAAAAAGAACAACAAAAAAAAACACACCAAACTTCTGGCATTTTCATTTGAAGACATGATTAGTATACCCTCTGCTTATCGATGATGGGGAGAACAAGGATAAGTTAACCTGTATTTTATTCTTACTTGGTAACCAGTTTGTCTTATATTTATTGTATAAAAGCAACAACAAAAGGACTACTGCTATATGCCTCACTTAAAAAATACTGACGTTTCAAAGGTACCATTTGTCATTAAAGATTGTTTTATCATCACACACAACTCATTCACTGGGCTATTCATTTGAAGAGTTTGCTTCTTGTTATATTATTTCTTGCCGATTCACATGACAAGTAGCGTTTCAGGATTTAAAAAAATTCCATTTAGTTTTGATAGCCTCAGTAGTCTGTATACAATTATGATTTATTTTTGAAATGACGTACTTAAATGTAGTATTCTGATTCCAGTGGTGCAATGTCTTTAAGTGTCATTTTACACATATAATTTGAATGCTATAGACATTTGGATGAGAAAAGATAAGATCCTTTTTTGAAGTGTGCAGCAATCCAAAATATCAGGGGCTTAAGATAGGGTCAGGCATGAGCCTATAGGGTGAACATTACACTATTAAAAATCTCAGACAATTTGAGATTGCATTTGAGAATGACTTTTCTTAGCTCCTGAGAACACCCAGATTTCTGGGGCTGGCTGAGCAGGTGCCGATACACTTACTCCCTTTGTGTTATCTGTTGTCCCATCTCACCCAGCTTCGCTGCACCTGCCTTTGCAGTTGCTAGTGAGGAGTCAGGCCCCGCTCTGATTCAGAACCCTGTGCTCCCATCTTTGTCGTGACCGAACTAATCTTTATTCGGGGCCCGAGTGGGTCTCATTCCACTGGCACGAGGACATTGCGTAGGGTCCCGGTCCCGCTCCCAGTTGAAGGGGCTGTCTCGGCCCTAACTCTCTACCGCAGATGTGTAGCAACATGCCCTCACATCTGGCAGTGATTCCTGCATAAAGAGAGTTGAAAGAAATCTGAATTGTCAGGCTGACCCACTATTAAACTAAAATTTTATCTGTATGTCCTGCAATTGAACTTTATTTTGCATTCTCTAGTTACTGGATCAAACCGATAATTGTATGTTTTATTGGAGAAGTGTATTTTGTTTTTGTATGATATACTTACTATCTAAAAAACAAGGACTTGTTTAAGGTTGTCATTGTTTCTGATTGAATTTATTCTTTATTAAAACTGAAGTTTTTACAGTTATCCCATTTGATTTCAATTGAGTGCAGTATCAAATGGTCCAACCAGTGATCTGTTGGTGTGATGGCCTAATGGCAAATAAAGTCTTGGCATCCAAGTTTACAATCATTGGAAAATGCCACACTAGGAAGAGTCCTTTGAGTGCAACTGTAGATAATGGTGGAGTAGACATTGCAATGGAAATGCATGGCCTCTAATTTTTCCCTATTTAAACCTTCCCCTTCTTTGTTAAATAGCATAGCGTTATTTCAGAAAATGCTGCTTTGTTTCCCTGCATACCAATTGAATTTTTCTCAAAACTTTGTAGGTGAGCACCCAGAATATGAAGATGGGGGGGCTGCCACGTACAACACCTCCAACCCAGAAACCTCCCAGCCCCCCCATGTCAGGGAAGGGGACGCTTGGGTGAGTATGTAACGAAGTGATGACAAAACTGTTTCATGTGCTGTTGTGGAAAACTAAACACTACATAGGTTTAATTTGTAATATTTGAAAAGCGACCATTTTTCTTCCTAGCACTCTCTTTTTGTGAATAATTTTCCCTCTTGTGGGGAAACATTTTAATACTGTAAAAAGATTTTCGTTAGAATTTATTTTTCTAATGAATTAAGATTAAAGCCTAACTAAAGTTGCTGGGTTATTATAAATTGTACTCTAATTCTTATTTTCATAAAAGCCTTAGTCATGTACAGTGGTACCTCGAGATACGAGTGCCCTAACATACGAGATTTTTGAGATACAAGCCATCGAACGAGCTATTTTTGCTTTGAAATACGAGCAACATTTGAGATAGGAGTCATCGCGCTGATCGGCCGGCTGCACAGGACCCACCAGTTTTCCTTGACTCGAGGGTCTCATAGTTTCCCACGCCTCAAGGTTACGGAACGAATTAAACTTGTATCTCGGGGTACCACTGTATTATAGTTGACTATCCTTATTTAGACTACTCTGAAGAGCACTATGAAGATTATAAAATTCTGTATTTTCAATTTATGAGAATATCGAGCTTTAATTTGGTCCTCCAAAAGTGGGCTCTGGATTTGACTTTGGCAGAAATGGTCAGTTAATAGAAAAGCTTGACTCTTTTCTTCCATAGCAGCATAGTATAAAAACTTGGTTTATCGTGGAGATTTGTGATCAGGTAGGTATAACACACCTCAGAAGTCAGATGATCAAAATTGTGCTCCGGCCTTGCTCCTGCTCTGTGGTCTTATATTGTCAGCCTCTTAGTAAACTCAGTTTTTTCATCTGTAAAAGGGGGTAATATTTATCATCTATCAATTTTTCAGTCACTACCATGAATTGGATTTATAAAAAAATGTATAAAACAACAAATTGCTTTGACAACCATTGTCTTTATGATATATGCTTAAACATTTTTAATTGACAACCTTGTTTTGGGCCCCCTCACCAAAAAAAAAAAAAAAAAAAAAAAAATCAACGAAAACCAAAAACACACAGAAAATCATAATCAAGCAATGTGGATCAGAAGATAAAGATGAATTGGGATATAAAGAAGTATAATGTTGGAAATTAAAGTTAGGGCAGTGGGAAACAAAAGAATAAAAATGAATTTCAGCCCGGAATAGGATTTTATTTAGGTAAACAAACAGGAGTTCTGCTCGGATGAGAGGGGAGCAGATCTAGTAGGCCAAATAAGATTTACACTTCAGGCTAGAGCGCAGAGGACAGGGCAGGTGTAATTTTGCAGAGGTAAGAGCAGACGGTCAAGTCCAGAGGAAGTCCTTGCTCTACCCTCCTGTGGAACGCCTGCAGTCTGTCATGTATAATGCCTAGTGGGCTTTGTTAGGTTTTACATCAAGATTATTAGCAAGGGAAGCCACTGTCGTCACTGGGAAATGCCATTTTCTGTTGCGCTCAGATTTTGGCCATTTCCGCGTACACCGATTCCTGTTCTGCGTGTGCGTTAGCAGGGCTCTGCAGGACGTTCCGTCTCTGGGCACCACAGACTGGTGATGGTCAGAGCCGGGCCGTTCTGCAGTCTGCCTGGCCCCCACGTTTTGTCCCTCTGTCCCTTGTTTTTTACCTTGTTTTTGTCATTGCCTTCACTGTATAGTTCTCAATCAGCAACGTGTGTTTTTTTCTTCTTTTTTTCCCCCCTTGCTTGAAACAGGACATTTTGGTTGTCTGGGAAAAATTGTCTGGAAATCAGATGTTTGGAAATTAATCAGTTTTCTATTATAGTTTTTTATATTTATACACAGTTTCAGAGATGCCTAAACTTTTTTTGTATTTTAAGTACAAAATCCTGACATTTCTTCCCCTCCTCTTTAACCTAGTATCTCATCTAGTGCCCCGCATTTGTTTTTAGTTTTAAATGTACAGATGTATTTATGCAAGGACATTTTGAGGCCAGTGGAGTGGCTAGGGGCTTGCAAAGTGATCTCATCCAAAAAGCGGTGGACCATGATGTGAGTGACCCAGGAGAGCAGAACGTAAAGGAAACTTGGGAGCTTTGGAGGCGAGAATTGAGAAATTCATAATTAAGTGAGCAACATCATTTCAGGAAAAGAAAGTTTTTAATTTTTACATCTTAAGAGATCCCACTTTTTATTCTTTTTTAAATAATGTATTTTTTATTGATTTCAGAGAGGAAGTGGGAGGGAGAGATCGATCAGTGATGAGAGACCATCATTGATCGGCTGCCTCGTGCATGCCTCACTGGGGATTGAGCCCACAGCCCCGGCATGTGCCCTGACAGGGAGTTGAACCATGACCTCCTGGTTCATAGGTCGATGCTCAACCACTGAGCCATGCCGGCCAGGCCCAATTTTTTTCTTTTAAAGACCAGAATCTAATCTACAAAATGTTAGTTGAGAATTTAGCATTATCTTAAAAAATTTGGAAACCATATTCTGTATGCATGAAATGATACTGAATATAAACTGTGATTGAAAAATAAAAAATTAAAAATATATCTAAATGTTAACATACACACCAAAAAATAATTTGGAAACCATATTTCTCTTCCTTTAAAAGGAAATTAAGGACACATATGTAATATCTTTTTTTTAATATATTTTATTGATATTTTTACAGAGAGGAAGGGAGAAGGATAGAGAGTTAGAAACATCCATGAGAGAGAGACATCGATCAGCCGCCTCCTGCACGCCCCCTACTGGGGATGTGCCCGCAACCAGGATACATGCCCTTGACCGGAATCGAATCTGGGACCTTTCAGTCTCCAGGCCGACGCTCTATCCACTGAGCCACACCGGTTTTGGCTGTAATATCTTAATAAAGGGGAAAAAAAGGTAAATGTTAATAAAATCCAGTTTGTTTTGTACTTTATGGTTCAGAGTAAATAAGGTAGAAAGATTTAGGCCTTTTTCTGCCTCCCCCCTTTTAAATGCTGAACCTCTGAGGGAGGGTCAGAGGTAGAGAGATGAAGGTGGAAGAGGAGGAGGTGAGAATGGAAGGAGATGAAATTATTGTTTGTTTCAGTGTATGGATGGAGTGTGATTTCTGTGTAGTCACTGGTGGAAAGGAAGTAGCGGGGTGTAGCTGCTGCTGGTCTCAGTGTGGGGCTGTGGCCGCCTGTCTGAGTGTCGGTTAGGGAGAGAGGGTGAGGAAGATAATCGGTGCATTCTGCACTGCAGTTGGGAGACTTGGACGCGGTGCAAAAATCCAAGGGGCGCCTGAAACATTGGCTTGGCTGGTGGGAGAATCTGTGCTCACTGAGGAGGACTGAACAAAGTCGCACCCGCACCGGGAAAAGAGGGGGGAGACTAAACTAATACTCCTCACAACCCTGACGATGGAGAAGTGCACCTAAGGCAAGACCGCAGTGGGTACCTGGGTTTCGCGGAAAACACGTTCCCCCGCGCGGTGCGAACTGTGTTTCACTGCTGGCGGCTCTGGGAACGCATGGGCCGGAACTTGCTGATCACAGATGCATCGCTCTTCTCTTCGTAGGCGGCACTCCCCCTACCGCACACTGGAGCCCGTGCGTCCTCCAGTGGTGCCCAATGATTACGTTCCTAGCCCAACCCGTAACATGGCCCCCTCGCAGCAGAGCCCTGTGAGGACAGCTTCTGTGAATCAAAGAAACCGAACGTACAGGTATTTCCCCCCGCAGTGCGCAGTGGCCGGTCGCAGGACCGCCGCTGGTTCCGCTGACGTCGCTAAACTCGCTCATTTTCCAAGCTCTCGGTTCTTTTCCTCACTCTGCTCTCCCAGCCTCATCTGATGCCACCTCTCTCTCCTCATGTCTGATGCCACTGGGAGCGGTCAGGAGACTGGGGAGCGGGGAGGGGAGACAGGCTAAAGTACACACTTCTCTGCAAAACCAATCGTTATAATTGACCTTGACCAATTGTGGACCAGATACGGGAATTTCCAAGCTGTTTTTTGGTGGAACTTTACAGATGAAAAACTACATGCAGTGACACGTTAGTATGGGATTGTATATCAAGATACCATTACAATAAAATCAATCAGTCTGTTCAGAAGTTTCTTCAGACAGGCAGTACACTGCAGTAAAAGACTTCCTTTTTTTATGTTTTGAGCCCCTTCATTTATCATTTATGTTTATGGATTTCTTTTCTTTAACGTATGCTTATGAAAAGGTGGTCAAGACGAGTTTCTTGAACGCTGCTCTGTCCTCTGCTGATTGAGAAGCTCGTGTTGGAGGTGGAGGCTTGAGTGATGTGTTGTCCCTGTGTTCATTCATCAGAAAGCGGGGGTGCGAGCGCCTCCCCGCGGGTAACACTCAGCCGGGCGTTTCTTTAGCAGCAGCGGCAGCAGCGGAGGAAGCCACCCCAGCAGCCGCAGCAGCAGCCGCGAGAACAGTGGCAGCGGCAGCGTCGGCGTGCCCATCGCGGTCCCCACTCCCTCTCCGCCCAGCGTCTTCCCAGGTAAGACGCGAGTGGGTTTGCGTCCTCACGTGTCCTCTCGGAATGCGGGTTCAGTTTCTGGTGTAACCACATGGGCTGTCTTCATAACCAGGATGGGTACTTCCCTCAGGACTCTATACATGGTGGGAGTCTCTGTTACCCACTTGTTACTTTGAACCTAGTAGTTTGCCAGTTGCTGCTCACACACTTCTCTGTACTTGGTTTGACGTCGTCGGTGCCGTAGGCTCCGCGGGTTCCATGTTGGCCTGTTACATGTTCAGTGACAGCGGTGTGACTCCACCTTGGTCTGTTCTATGTTCACTGCCAGCGGTGTGATGGCAGTGCATCCCCTGGACACAGCGGACTCATGGCAAAAAGTCATGTTTATAACAAAGGGCTGGACAAATCAGTAATTTTGACAGTTAAATGTAGAGGAGTGTGGGAACTTAATAGTCTCTGAAATGCTACACTCCTTTCTCTGCAACAGAAAAATGTGCTTATTTAATCTGAGGACACCAAAGTTAAAATTTAGTTTTAAAAGCCTGACACAAAAGACTTAGCGGTCGATTTAATTTACTAATTAAATTTAATTTACTAATTTAACTTACTTATCTTAATGACTAATAGATACTACCTTTTAAAAAGTCATGGAAAAGAGGAATTGTGTTTTTCTGAATGGTTTGTTACCTGAAAAGATAATTTATGTCTGGAACATAGGTTTGTTTTCTGACTTGGGTAATTCAGACTGGAATGCTGCTGTTTCTTAGTATTTAGTGTTGTATGTCACTTACAGAATATCATGCTAAAGATTACATTAGGAAGGGAACATTTTTCTTGCAGAATGGTGGTTTTCAGGTAAAAAGGAATGCTTGTTTCTTACTGAATTAAAAAAACCTGTACATTACCCTGGCGTCTTGAATTGTTTGCCGCACACCTAATAACCTCTAACACGAGCTTTATTCTTTTTCCTTTTTAACACTCTCTTCTGTTTGAAGTGGTGAGCACTGAATATCTAACATTGAGTTCTCTTACGCCTTTACTCCTCCTGCCTCCTGGGATTGCCTCATTAATGCTGCCTCTTCCTCCTCTTTCCCCTCAGCCCCCGCTGGCTCTGCTGGTACTCCTCCCCTTCCTGCTACTTCCGCACCTGCCCCCGCCCCTAGTGCTCCTGCTCCTGTCCCTTCCTCCGCTGCCCCAGACGCTGCTTCTGGGGGCGCCCAGGCCCTTGCTGACGGCTTCGCTTCTCCAACTCCCCCCGTTTCTTCTACTCCCCCTGCAGGTGAGTATTGGCTTATCCTGGGCAGCAAAGTCCAGTCAGCTGGCCCTCTTATCACTGGAACTCTGGCTTTGTGATTTTCGTTTGTGCTTTGTATATTTAAGAATAATTTACTAACTAGAAAATGGCACATGCCCAAGATAAAATAATCTAAGGAAATTAGGGTAAAGTTTCTCACACATTTTTTTCCAATAGAGCACCACCAATAAAAATTTTTTATTGCTTGACATTTACTGGAGATTTATGAATTTATTATGGAGATGTCTTTTATAAACAGTTTTGGAAAGTTGTCATTTAGAAATACTGTGTTACAGGTTAGGTTATTAAAGATATTTGATATAGCTGTAAGTCTCATAAGTCTTTTATAACAGAATCTGTTGCTTATTATAGCAGCATTGGAAACACAGACAGTGAATGCACTTTTAAAGAATTTCGGGTTTACTTAAGTGTTATTTAAGGTTGACTGGTGTTTTAAAATTATATCCTAAAATCTGTTTTCTGGTGGGGAAGGAGAAAAGGGCTCAATTGCTACAAAATGTATTTGCAAAGATAAGAGCGATGCTGGTTAGTATAAGTTCTTATCTATGATAAAGTGTATGTGTTTGGTTACACACCACCTTAGTTTGCCAACAACTTCATATAGTATATATTTGGCTCCGGTGCTATGAGCTGATGTTTGAACGTGTTAAAAGACACTTTTAGTTAAGATGGATTTTTGGATGGTGCTCTGTGAGATAGCTTCTGTAATAGCACTTTTTAAGAAAAGTACCTACAGTGTGCAGATGTAAACATGGCTGTAAAAGTACCTACAGTGTGCAGATGTAAACATGGCTGTAAAAGTACCTACAGTGTGCAGATGTAAACACGGCTGTTCTCTCATCTGTAAGCAGCTCCGTTGGCCAGACTGGCGAGTTAAGTGTGGGAATTTGTGCCCCTGCATCCATAAGGGTAAATACCACATCCTGAAAGCATTGCAGGCCCAGGAAGGACAAATTACCCCACCTGGGAGTCAACATTGATATAATTTAATAACAGGTGCTGGTTCATAGTTTGCACTGAATAGACGTTGTCTGAGAGCATAATTACAGGTTTTTTAAAACAAAAAGCAAAGTGGTAAATGCCTCAATAACAATTTATACAGATTAAATCTTTTTATTCTGTGTCTTCAAATTCCAAGTACTTTTTCCCCCCTTTTTATTAAGATATGGCTCATGTACAGTGAGATTTATCTTTTTAACGTGTCTGCGAGCTTTGAATTGTATGCAGTGATGTAACCACAGCTGCCGTCCGGCGGTAGCGGCAGTTTTAACGCCCTCTGATCTCCGTGCCCTTTGTGGTCAGTCCTTCCGTGCATTCCACGCCCCTCACAACCAGGTGGTCTGGTTTCTGGTTTTTGTTTTGTCTCTAAAGTGTTCCCTTTGTAAGAATATCGTGCAAATGGAACATATGGTACAGATAGCCTTTTGGGGTCTGGCTTTTTGGCCATTGCCTTTGATGTTCACCCATGTTGTTGCATGTTTCGTTACTTTGTTCTGTTTATCCCTGAGTGGTGTTCTGCATGATGCGGACAATTTGTTTGTCCCGTTCCCACTGGGGACAGTTGGGTTGTTTTCTGTTTGGGGTGGTGATGACTAACTGCCATAAACGCTGCCACACAGACTTTGGCTGAGCTCAGGTTTTCACTTCACTTTATTCTTTTGCAGATTGGCTTTTGGTGTCACATTTACAAACTCTTCACCTTGCCTATGGTCATCAAGGCTTTCCTGTTTTCTTCTGGCTAGAGGTCATTTTAGGGTTTCCAGTTAGGATTATGGTAGTTAACCCAAAGCAAAGTAGATGCCTTGTTAATGGTGTCCATGTTCTCTTTCCTCTGGTGTCTGAGTCACAGAGGACTTACACATGAGAGATTTTAGATGGGATCTAACTATTACATTTATAATGGTGCTAATTATCAGATCCTAGGCTTGCTTTAGTTTGTTACATTTAACTACTAAAATGCCAATAATGTGTTTATATAAGGTATTCCAATGACAGGATGTACCTTTTAAATACGCTTTTATTTTCTTATTTTCATCATGATTACAGTGAGTTGACAGTGGATTATGTTTAGGCTTTCATACTCAAGATTAGTAGAATTGATTTTTAGGTTTCAATATTGTGATATGTAAAAAGATTAAGTGGCTTCAAATCTTTTAAAAATTATTTTTAATGCATATTTGTGTTCCCTCTGTCAAACCCTGAGTCAGCCACTTTCCCCAGGCTGCCAGGGAGGCCTAGGACTGGGAACAGAGGGCAGACCAGACACGGGAGAGCTGTGGGAGCGCAGACAGCCCTTCCCAGGCGAAGAGGATGAGGAAGGCCTGCCAGGCAGAGCCTGTGGCCTCTGAGAGGACACACAGCCTGGCAGAACCAGCCCCAGCCCCCAGCCTGTGCCCCCTGTGGCAGCCGGTGTCTCTTGATCGGTGCTGGTTTGGAAGCTTTGGCTGGAAATGAGTGAGGCCGGGGCCGCCCAGCTGCCGAGGCCTCACCTGCCAGTGTCCCCCATTCAGCACCTGCAGCCAGGGCCAGCCCAGCAGCCAGAGGCAGGCCCTCCCGATGGAGGAGCTGGAGCCAGCTGGGCACCGGGTGTGTTTTCAGGGGTGAGAGGCATGGCAGGAGAGTGCCCAGTGCAGAGAGGATGGAGATAAGCAGATCTGGAGTGCCCTCAGGAGAGTCTGCATGAGTCCCGGTTTGATGAATGTATGTCCTGAAGACCGGTTTTGTCATGTAAAACCATTTTACAGTCACGGATAAAATATTTTTTCTTTCTTTTCTCCTTTCACTTCCCTTCTTTCCTCTCTTGCCCTTTTTCATTTCCTTCCCCCCCTCTTTCTCTACCCCTTACCTTTCTTCTTCCCTCCTCTTTCCTTCCCCTGTACTTCACTCCTTTCCTTTTTCTCCCTTCCCTTCTCCCCCTCCCCCCCCAATGTTACTTTTAGAGAGTGAGGGGGGAGAGCGAAAGAGACGTGGATTTGCTCTTCCACTTACTTATGCATCCCGTGGCTGCTTGTTTGTGCGCTGACTGGGGATGAGGCCGCAGCCGGTGTGGTGGTGACACTGGGACCCGCTGGGCGCTCTGGCAGGCCCTCTGCCTCTTGCCTGCGGGGTGGTCTCTCTTTGGGGTTCCAGGGCTTTGTCTGTCTGGCCAGTAAGCCCCCAGCCGAATGGTTTTGAATGGGAGTGGAGACAAAATTTAGGAGCTGGTTTGCATGAGAAAATTGGATGGTTAGGAAAGACTGTCTTCAGTTGGCATTAGTTACTGAAGTGCTTTCAGAGATCAAGATATAATAAAATTGTTAAAAAATATGTACAGGTTCAGGGATGTTATTAAAAATAAGATATATTTTGATTCACTTTTAGTTTTTTCTCATAACTGTAAATTTCTTAAACTGTAATTTTAAGACAGAATAATCTAGTTTTAGCGATGGATGTCTTTGAATAAAGATGTGTTTGATTTAATTATATCAGTTGACCTTTTGCTAGAAATATTTTGTTTCCCTTTAATTGCTTTACTACCTTACAGTTTTTATTATTATTTTGGAATAAGTCTGTGTGTCAAACTTATTTTGTTTTCCAAATGGCATTATTATTTTATTGAGTTTTAATTTTCAGTATTTTTAGTGGATTTGTGGGGGAGGGTAGGCCGAGGAAGTGAGCCATAAATTTTAGTTAATTATGGTGATTTTGAATAATTATTAATTACAATTAAAATACTAATAAATAATCTATTTACATGTAGCTTTCCCAAGCCTAATCATGAATCTAGTCCCCTGTCTTTTCACTTTGGTATGTCAGCTGAGCACTAACTGTTACCTTGCAATGTTTGTCAGACACCTAATTAGCTAAACTCTTATTTTCCATAATATTATTAAGATTCAAGCATACCTGCAGTATTTCATGCCTGGGATATTTTCTTTCATCGGCATATTCACCTCCTTCCTTTCCAGGTCATCCCGTTCAGTTCTACAGCATGAACAGACCGGTCTCTCGCCACACTCCCCCGACAGTAGGCGGCTCACTGCCCTACCGACGCCCTCCTTCCATCACCTCACAGACCAGCCTTCAGACCCAGATGAATGGAGGACCTTTCTACAGCCAGAATCCAGGTTAGATTTCCTTTTGCCAATTAGAGAACATACGTGGTTAAAAATCTTCACTCACAGAGAAAAAACCCTTTAGTTACAAACGATTAGCATATGCTAGATGGTTAGTACTAGTGTTTTAAATAAATGGAGGAATGAAGACAAGGTTCTTAATACTGTATTTTCCATTACTTTTTTTTTTTAACTCAATACATGGTTTCCATATAAAGTTGTAGAACGTAATTTTTTTGAAAGAATCATTTTGAATGTGCCAGTGATTATTTGCTTTTTTTTTTATTTTTAAATAATAGTGTGGTAAACAATATTTTCTTCCTACCTAATCAGATATCCTTGCTCTATGAGTAGCAAATAATGAAAATTGAGTGTACATGGACAGAGTTCGTAAGTGGCAAAGTAAAAGGGACATTTTTGAAGCTGCTTTGTGGGAGGGAGTTGTACTGTCTTACTCAATTCTCCTAACAAACCTCTGGGAAACGGACTTGGACAGACTGACTCAGATACACAATCGCCTTTCAGCTGCATGCATGCAAAAAACGCAATCTCACGTGTATTTGGTAGTTTATATAATGACTTTTGCTGCTTCTCCAGAGAGGCCCAGAGCACATCTTAGACTTTTTGGCTGTTGTGGACATGGTGTGTCAGCTTACTATGTTTTTCTGGGTTTTTGTCAAGAGGCCAGCCAGTTTCTCGCTGGTTTGGCTCAGTGAATAGAGTGTCGGTCTGCGGAGTGAAGGGTCTCGGGTTTGATTCTGGTCAAGGGCACATGCCCGGGTTGGGGGCTCCATCCCCCAAGTAGTGGGTGTGCAGGAGGCAGCCGATCCATGATTCTCTCTCATCATTAATGTTTTTCTCTCTCCTCTCCCTCCCTCTCTTTTTCTCTCTCCCTTTCTCCCCCACTTCCTCTCTAAAGTCAATAAAAGTATATTTTTGAGAAAGAGGCATGTTTGATAAACCCTGAATTTAAAATTATAGCCTAAATTTTATGGAGTGGAAATCTGCCTCCTGTGGCTACTACCTTCTGGTGAAACCTTGTTGCATTTGGAGTCATGTAGAAGAAATATGCTCCCCCTTCATAAATGCAGTTTAAATAATACTTTCATACTTATCATTTGACTCTTACAATGATGTGACCATTTTCATCTGTATTTTTACAGGTGAGGAAACTTAAGACTTAAGACTTAACTTAAACAATCCTTCGCCTGGCCGGGGTTACTCAGTGGTTGGGTGTCAACCTATGAACCAGAAGGTCATGGTTCGATTCCCGATCAAGCCAGATGTCCGGGTTTCGGGTTTAATCCTCAGGGTGGGGCAGGTGGGAGGCAGCCAGTCAATGATACTCTCTCATCATTAATTTTGTATCTCTCCCTCTCCCTTCCTCTCTGACATCGATAAAATACAAACAACAAAACAAAAAATCCTTCTCCCTCTTCTTGTGTCCTCTTTTGCTGGGAGGAAGATGTCCACCATGTAATGTGAAGTGTACCAGATCCTGAGGCCTGGCCCTTTTACACAGTTACTAGAGGCCCGAGGCACAACATTCGTGCGAGAGCAGGCCTGCCTTCCCCCGCTGCCAGCACCCGCTTCCCTCTGGCACCCGGCACCCCAGCTTTCCTCGCAGACCTGGCTTCGTCCGGAAGGTTGTCTGGAAGGACATCAGGTCTAATTAGCATATTATGCTTTAGTATTAGAGACTAGAGGCCTGCTGCAAGGGGCTTGGCCCTCACAGCTGCAGCAGCTGCCTGGGCTGTTGCAGCCCCAGCTTCATCTGGAAGGTCATCCGGAAGGATGTTGGTAGGCTGTCCAGTCTAATTAGCACATTACGCTTTTATTATTATTATTATACATAGTGCTCAGTAACTACTTGTTAAATGTAAAACGAGGCCCGTGTTCCTTTATTCGAATCCCTTACTGGTTTGGTCTCTCTTGTAGATTAAATGCCAAATTGATAGTCTAATGATAGTGTGCCCTGTAGTGTGATTACCGACTGCCTCACTTGAAATATATTTATCTTACTGCCAGCTTTGATCACACTTAGTGGTTTTGGCCGCACCATTCTTTTTAACTCATTTTGAGCTTAATTTTGACAAATCTGTCTTTTCATTCATTCTTTTAAGTCATAGTGTCCCAAACCCATATTTGAATAGGAGCTATTTTGTATCAAAATGCATTTTTATTTTTAACTTGTTGGTTAGATGTGGATTATTTCATCGCTCTCTCCCTGGCCCGCTTAGAAGTGTAAACTATTGCTCAGGGCCTTATTCCCTTCCTTATCTTTGGAAACAGCGTTGAAAGAGTGTCGGTCCAAAATGGGCTGGTTCCGCCCTGAAGCCAAGACACTTCCTCTTCCAGCTTGGGACAGCCGTGTACATGCACAGACGTGTACTGTACCCAGGGCTGTTTCATGCTGTGCATGTGGTAGGGGAAATTCTATGAGGGCTGTTAAAGCACATATTTATACATGTTTTAAATATTTTAATGCTTTTTTCTTTATAAGTCTGATTCTGACATACTTGAAAGTATATGTTAAAGCAGAAGAATGCCTTACTCTATGGAATGATGTTAGTGAAAGTATTTTTATGCCTATGAAAGCACAGGGAATTGAGATTATGAGCCTTCAGCGGAATGTGTGAGACAGTTTAGTTTATTGGCTGTTTTTTCCTGTCATCCTCTGTGCTAATTTCTGCCTTCCGACTCCATGGTTTGGTAACCATTTACAGAGGGTAGCTAGAGCTTTGCTAGCTGACTAATCAGTGCTTTTTCTAAATGAAAACATGTTCTTTGAAAAGCATTTTTTTGCAAGACTTAATATCTTGCAAACCAGTGTTTAAGGCTATTAGGTGCTCCTTTATTTGCTTCAGCATATCATGAAAGTGTCATGTATGACTCCACTGGTCTTACAGTGTCCTTGTTTTTCATATTTAAAATGAGAAAACTTACTGTGCTTTCTCAAGTAGCTAAAACCTGATTTAACAAAATGGTCCCAGATATGTGTCATATGAGCTTTTTGTGCAGTAGGAGGCTTGTCACGAATGCATGCTCCTCACGAAGTGAGCTGACAGGCTGGGCTCATGGGAATGAATATTCACTGGGATTTTCCATGAGATGTAACTAGCACCGCTGTTACTGCGTTTGGCTTGCGTTTGAAAGGGCAGTATAACAGGAATTAAAATCCAGCACACCAGTGTCTGGAGTCTAATCGTAGGAGCACAGTAATTACTTTTCTAATGAGATTATTTTAGAAACAAGTTGATGAAAGTAACGTTCAGGGCATAACTGAAACCCTATGGTTCTCACTGTTTCTTAATCTATAGCCAGAGAAATAGCAGCCCCAATTTCTCATTCATCTCGTCAGCATTAAGCAGGGCCATTGAAACAGACTGGTCACAAGTTAACAGTTTTTACTCCGCTTTAAACATAGACATGAAGCACCGTGGCGTTAAAAAGAATACATATGTAGACTTATTTGTACACACATATTCACATATAGAAGCCTCGTTGGTAAGTGCCTCAGGCAGCTGTCACAGAGTCCAGAGACCCGCTGCTCTGGAGGCTGGGAGGCGGAGGTGAGACCTTTTCCCTGCTCCCCTCCCCCTCCCACCCTCCGTCTGCAGACGGCTGCCCGCATGCTGTGTCCTCACTGTGGTGGCAGAGAGCTCTGCAGCCTTTCTCTTACGTGGGTCCGAGCTCCGTTAGTGAGGGCTCCACCTGTGACTTAATCACCCCCCAGAGGCCCATCTCCAAGCACCATCACATTAGGAATTGGGATTTCAGTGTATGAATTTGGGGGAACATAAACATTCAGTCCACTCTGAAAATCAATGGGAAAAAAAATCCTAAAAAAAAAAGTCTACTTAGAAAAAGACGTGTAGGTAAAGCACCTAGTCGTTAATTTTTCCGAGAACCAAAAGGTCTTTGTTTCTAATTGGAGGAGAGGCCGAGACTGGAGTGGGAGAGGTCTGCTTTCCTGTCACGGGAGGTTGGGACGGGTGCCGACAGAAGAGTCTGATGTGAACATTCATGACATTGCACTTCTCTAGTGCCCCTGGCTGTCTGCTGCTGTTTCTCCTCTGCTTTGTCTGCTGTCTGTCTGTTCATTGACTCTTCTTCCCCTGATTGGACCGCAGGGCAATGTGAACAGATCCACAGTGGTTTCGGGCTTCAGAGGGTCGGAGACAGGCATACAACTTACAGGTTTATCACCAAGAAATGGGACTTTAGGGAAAAACCTAACCAAAAAGCATCTTTTGAAGAAAGATACCTACAGCATGTCTTCTCCCCTGATCTCTCCCAGATCTTACCTCTCAGTGTCTCTCTCACTTAACCCAGCCTTTCCAGTTGCCCCCACATCCATGCCCCTGTCACACCATCGTCTCACCCTCCCCTGCTCCTCAGCGCCCGTTTCCCTGAACTACCTGCCAAGGTTCATGTGGTTCAACGGCACCTCCACCCTCATCGTTGGGAGAACGAAAATCTGAGAATCATCCTTAGCTGTTGGTCTCCTTCCTGTGTTAGCCACATCCTTGGAAGTGTCCTTCCTCCGCACTGTGTTACGAAGTTCTCTCCTTCCTGTTTCTGCTGCTCCCCTACCCCCCCTTTTTTTCGGTGCCAGGTTTTCTGCATACATTTTTTGTTTTGGTAAAGTAGGTTGCATTATCTATTTTTTAAAATATCACATTTATGGAATAGGCACAAAGAAGTTAATCAATCTGCTGTTCCAAAATCAAGGAAGTGGTGAATCAGGTTATTTAATGTTGGGTGACATAAAGTTCAATCTCTTTCCATTAAGAAGTCTTTCACCTAACAAAGAAGGTGTCTCTCATTTTCATATCCACCTGCTCTTTCTGTGCTTTGTACGTTCTCTTTGGG
This sequence comes from Lasiurus borealis, assembly GCA_004026805.1. Classification (NCBI taxonomy): domain Eukaryota; kingdom Metazoa; phylum Chordata; class Mammalia; order Chiroptera; family Vespertilionidae; genus Lasiurus; species Lasiurus borealis. The sequence goes on from PVJN01007683.1 coordinate 22,670, forward strand.
GGATCTTATGTGAGCCATGTGGAGGCTGCTCACCTCTAAGCCTCTGTCCTCACTTGCCTCTCAGCTTGTCTTTCTCAACTCTCGTCTGCTTGTCATTCCGGCTCCATTTCCTCAAGTCACATCCACTAACACTACCATGTCTCACTAACCATCACCACCTCCAGGAAATTGCTACAAATAATTGTTGGGTTAAAATCACTATTTTGTTTATGTGCCCAGTTAGAATGTGATCTCTTTGAGGGTGCTGACTCATTCATTTTTTAAGTTTTATTATTCTTAACTGTAGTTTGGAGTTATTAAAGTTATTCTCTCTTTATAAGAAGACCAGAGGGGAAGGCAATGTCCCCATCACATTTCTGCTGCTGCCACTGCCGACAGCATAAGCCTTGGCCGGTTCTGGTTACCTGAGGCTTGGCTGGCCCTGGGCGGCTGGGCAGCCCTCATCTGAGGTTTGCCTGCTCCTTGGGCCGGCCCTGGGCTGCTGGGGGGCTGAGGAGACTGGGTGCCGCCATCTTGTGGCTTTGAAGGTGTGGCAGTCAAATTAGCATATTCCGTCCTATTGGCTGTGGGTGCCACCATCTTTGTGAGGGTGTGATGGTCAATTAGCATATTCCTCTTTATTAGATAGGATGCTTGTCATACTTTATATCCATTCTGAAGGAAACCATAACTGTAAGGTTAATCCTGGGAAATAGTTTGGCACATACCTGGCTTATCTGTGTGTTTACATACATCAAATATTTGTTGCAGGCTTACTAGTGCTAGACCAGGTGTTTGCGATAGAGGGAAAGGCACAGAGGAGGGGAGAATGACTGGAATGAGGCTCACATTTTTCTGCAGGGCCAGGGAGAAAATGTCCCTGCGTGAGCAGGTGGTATGAACTGGAACTATGAAAAATTTTAAGGACAGAGTTCCTGACTCTCAGAATGGTTTTGATATTGGTCTCTTAGTAGAGTGCTTGCCACTTTAGTAGGAAGTCAGTAAATATTTATTTAATTAATGAGTAAAAAAACTAATTTATTTGCCTGTTAATGTAATGAAATATAAATTTAAAATGTTGGGATATAATGGGTTTTTCCCTTTTACTGACAAATATTTAAATTTGTAACCATCAAGGTAGTTTACCGAAACGCAAACTATTTATTGTAGTCTGAAGAAATTCTTTCTTTGAGAAGCCTGCTGTTGACATGAAAAGCTGTTTGCTTTAGATGTTAGAATAGGTCTGTATGGAGGAGTGAATGCTTCCTGTTGTAATTTTTAAAAACTCTCCTAATACTTTGTTTTGTGTGTTGATGAATTACCCCTCAAAAGAGGATCCTTAATATATCTTACAACATGTTCGTGCATAGTGGTTTCCCTCCTTATATGTTTGTTTTATTGTATTAGCCTTTTCTTTTAATGTAACTCGCCCTTACCCCTTATCCTCCACACCTTTTTTGTTTTTACAGTATCTCTTGCTCCTCCTCCTCCCTCCATCCTACAGGTAACTCCTCAGTTACCTTTAATGGGATTTGTGGCCAGAGTCCAAGAAAATAGTAAGTTTATGTCTTCCTTTATGCTGTAGATCAGATTGTAGGCATAAATGTCATTTATATGTGATTGGCTAAATATCCATTTGCTGATACTTCAAGAATTTGATATTATGAATAAGTCTCTATGTGAGCAGCTAGTAGGGATGATAAAATAATTAACATGAAATATAACTTAAGGTCTGGTAGTGAAAAAAACATTTATAAGGTACATGTAAGAAAAGAAAGATCACACCTGAGATGTTCATCAGTAGCTGTCCCGTTTTTTCCCTGTGGGATGCTCAGACACGCAGCCTCGTTTTTTACCGCTGAGTTCAGGGTTTTGTGGCTGGCCTGAGAGTTGTCCTTTGGTCCTGTGATTCCAGGTGTGAAATGGCCAGGCCAGGTTAGTCCCTGGGGACCACATTGCCTCTCTTTCCTAAGAGGCCTCGTAGATTGGCAGCGAGTTACCGTATGCCTGTGGTCTGGCGTGGAGCTCTGCAGGATCACATAACTAATTACATCGACAAACTGAGTCTTCTCCTAGGGAAGCAGTAAGGAGTCTCAGGAGACTGATGTCTGCCCAGCAGGAGGCCTGTGTCAACATTCAGTGTGAACTGCCCAGAGACCATGGACATAGTCTGACGGGAGCTGGCTTCTCTGAGCAGTCTGCCTGAGGACCTATCTTTAATCAGAGGCTGCTCGATGGGCATGGAATTTGAACAAGGGGAATCGCATTAAAGAAAGACTGACTGTCGTCAGGCTGAAGTAGCCCGTTCGCATCTAGAAACAGGGAAGGCTTCCCCCGTGGGACAGAGGATGTGCACGCTGTTGCCTAGGACTCCTGCTCCTGGGGACGTGGGCAGTGCCATTCCTAGAATGTAAGCTCTGAGAGCAGGGGCTTTTCCGGTTTTGTCCATGGGCTGTTTCCCCAGCACTTAAGAAAGCATCCGACCCGGCAAACACAGTCCCTCCGTTTTATGCTTCCCTCCATAACTAATGCCCCGTTTTTGACACATTTCATCTTGTGTTTTAACGGGCGAGGATCCAGTTTCACTAGAGGGAGGGCTCCCTCTGTCTTCCAGGTGCCTTTGCATCTCTACTTGCCAACCTCTGACAATAGCTTATGTTACTTCAGTGTAGCGGAGGGTATTCCACGAGCACCTCTTCTAATTTCTCCCCATAGTCATACACATTTCTCACCTACAAAACGTATAAAAGTAAGAAACTTGGCGTATGAGGTGTGCTGTGGTTGATTTATACAATTACTGGAATCGACATAGTAGCATTTATACATTCAAATGCATGTTGTCCTCTTCAAAACATTCACCTTGGAAAGATACATACCTATCTTTGGGATTATCAGTTTTCTGAAGTCGTTCTGTATTAGGATTGCTGTTTGCAGGAAGTCTGGAATTATTTGGAACCAGTTACACTGGGCTAAGTAGTGTAGCAATGATCCCGTTATTCTTCTTAAAACCCTCCCGTGGCTCCCCTGGCTTTTGGATAAAGTTCAAACTGTTGCAAGGCCCTTCCTCCAGCCTCTTTCTGCTGAACTTTGGTCAGTTCTTTCTTCCCTTTGCATTTGTTTTTTCCTTCACATCTGACATGAAATATCCACCCCCGCTCCATCCCACCCCCTAGACATTACTCTTACTCATTCTTGCAGGTTTCAGAAACCATGTAAGAGGGTAGGTCTACCGCTGTATTTTCCATCATGACGTAAAGCACTTACGGCACTTAATTATAAACAAACGTCTGGCTGTCCATGTCTCCCAAGACTTTTGCTCACTGCTCTATTCCCAGGGCTGAGAGTAGTAAGTACCTAACCATGGTGGGCTTTCAGTGGATGTTTGTTGAGGGAATAATAATGAACTTTACCTTAAAATTAGTGTGTTTATCTAATCCCATAGTATTGTAAGCTTTTAAGATAATAAACATTGGCCTTCCAATTTCTGCTCTTCCACTTACTTCTGTAGGCATGAAAGCCAGTTTTCACATTTATAAATCGACCCTCAGGCAGTTATTAGAAAAGGTAAAATGAGCAGTGGCAACATCTTTGAGTAATTTGGTAATTTCTCAAGGTGATTGTTTTGAAAGACAGAGTTCATTTGGATGTATATTTTTGTGGAATTGTTTAAATGCAAATAGGAAATATTGTTGATTCTTACCCCAACTACATATAATTTGTCAGAAACTTTGTTAAAATCACATACTTACATGTTTTGTTTGTTAAAAACACACATTAGAACTAAAAGAAATTCTTGTAACGGGTAAAGTTTTAAAGTTCATAAAGTAGAAACAGTAATAAGTAGAGATGGGAAGAATACTGGGATAGGGCAGAGCATGAGGTTGATAATCCTCACCAGGCCAGCAATCTTTAAAATTCATTTGATTGAATCAGTAGGTTTAGAGAAAAAAATAGAACATGAACAGATTGCTGAGAGAATTTCACAGAGAGTGCCGGTCCTTCACGAATAAGAATGTGTGCTGTTCAGTAAATGGGACAACTGATCAGGGCAGCTTTCTGCATTCGGTTTGTTCTGTTGAGCTGTGCTCGGGTATGTCCACTAAAGCTTTGAGTTCCTGCGTTTGGAGATATTTAGCCATTACTATATGCCGACACCTGAGCTGTGGAAGCAGATCTCAATAAAGAGATATTTACAATATTTTAAACCACTCATATATTTACCTGGAGAAATTCTGAAATAACCAAGCTAAACAAACAATTTCAGAGATGAAGTTACCTAACATTGTGATTTCTGCCCCGCTGATTTGGTAAGATGCTATATTTAAGAAATTCACTGAGAGAAAGTAGCAGATGATTAAAATTTGACTTTTCATTGGAGTCATTCTAATTTTTATAAACTAAATACAGCTATAAGTATCCAAACTATTAATATTTCTGATAATCACTTCCTGGATAGCATATAAAACAGAACTATATTGTATTAGCATACACGGATTCCAGGGCTCAGTTAATTATTTCGGCTAAACTTTATTCAGCATCCATACACACTAACGCTTGGGGAGGAGAAAGCCAAACTTGGGGCCTGGAAACGTTTAGTTGGTGGAGGAGTTCTCTTGCCCACTCGTGTTTTTAAAGGTTATTTTCAAGTGCAGGTTGGAAGTTCAGGAACACAGACGCTTAGTTAGGTATATAAATGCAGAACTTCGCATGAGGTGTAGCTGGTTATCAGCTTGGTACCTTCTTAGTTTCAGACACACCACCCCCACCCCCGCCTGCGGAAGAGCCGGTCTTCGACGAGTCCCCCCCTCCGCCCCCTCCCCCCGAGGATTACGAAGAGGAGGAGGCCGCCGTGGTGGAGTACAGCGATCCGTACGCTGAGGAGGACCCGCCCTGGGCTCCGAGGTCTTACTTGGAAAAGGGTAAGTTTCAGGGGGTCGTCTGGAGGGATGGGAGAAATCTGCACAGGAATGGCATTTACTGGTACTGAGACAAGTTTTTGTTTTACTGATGAGAAAATTAAAAAAATATTTATTGTTCATTGATTTTTTACAGAGAGAATGGGAGAGAGAGAGAGAGTTAGAAACAATGATAGAGAAACATCTATCAGCCGCCTCCTGCACATTCCCCACTGGGTATGTGCCCGCAACCCAGGTACATGCCCTTGACTGGAATCGAACCTGGGACCCTGAATCCACAGGCCGATGCTTTATCGATTGAGCCAACCTGGTTAGGACCTGATGAGAAAAATTTTGCTTATATTACATATATAGTCTTATTTAGTTGATAGGTTTTATGGTTTTGAAAGCATGCTAGTAAACTTCTGTGACTGTTTGCCCTTTTATTGATGTTAACGTATTTTTCCTGTTGAGCATGTTTCTTATGAATGGTTTCTGTAAGACAAAAGTAAAAAAACAAAAAAAAAAGGCATTTTCTGGAATGCCTCAGGAAGAGGATGATTTTTCTCCCCAAATTATTAGTTATCTCTGCCCCCATGGTTTATAAAGCTTTCTTTTGTAGCATCTTTTATCAGATATTTCAGTTTAAGTATCTCTATATGATACTTCTTTCCAAAGAAGAATGGTTTCTTCATTTCTTTACAAAGTAGTATTGGGCATTTCTTTTATTTGAAAGTTTTTCTGAATATACCAGGTAAGCATGCTGTGGTGCTTTTGGGACACAAACTTCCAAATCTCATCAGTACTGACCAGCTCAGAAAAAAGGTGCTGTCTTGCAGGAAGTTTTAAGGAAATTAAAGCTACTCACTGATCTGAAAACGGACCCCACATTTAGAATCACCTGGGGAACTTGCATTAAGAAATGGTAGACTTCCACTTCTGGTCAAAATAGAGCAATAGTCATGAGATTTACCCTCTCTCCTAAAACAGGAACCCAGAAAAAGTTAAGGTCATGGTTTGGAATCAGTAGACAGTAGGCAGTGGTGGACCCTGACCCCGAGGGCAGGAACTCAGGGGAGCCTGTGATGCCCTGGCTTGCTACTAGCGGCCGTTTCCTGGCCGTAGTGCAAGGAGGACCTAATCCAGACAGAGCGTGGGCATTGGCTTGTACAGAGAAGGTAGAGGTGGAAATTTATTAGAGGCCACAGAGCGGACAGAGCTCGGGAGATGTCCGCAGGGTCCCGCTGAGTCTGAACTGAGCACTGATTTGTACATGTGAGTGAAGAAACAACCTGATACTGAAAGAACAAAACCAGAAAGGACTAGGCAGGAAAATTCCTGGACATGACACAGGCCTGGAAATCGTTCAGAATAGAAAGACGTGTCATACACAAGGCAGAGAGAAGAGGCCTCGAAAACGTGTCCTCTTAGTAACCGGGGCACATTATCTCTACACGGAGGTTGCTGTGGACCGCCCTCACAGAGCTTCCCTGCAGACCTTTAAAAGCATCCAAGTAACTTAACTGAGGTCCAGGACAAAATTCAGGACTGCTCAACAAAAGCCAGTGCACTAAAAAAGTCAGGATTACGGTGTCCAACAGCCCATTAATTGCAAGCCATGTAAAAAGGCAGGAAAATATTCTCTTAGTAACTCATAACTGAAAGAAGAGTCAGTTAATGGAAACAGACCCAGAAATGACCAAGATTATGGAATTACTTTAGAAGGGTGTAATATAGCTATTATAAATGCCACATATGTTCAAGAAGGTCATAAGAGGAAATGAATAATTTTTTAAAAAGAGAGAAACCCACTTTTTTGAAGATAAAAAATATGGTATCTGAAGTGACACTTCAGAAGAAAAGATCAACAACCTTGACGGTATGACAATACAAACTATTCAAAATGAGGCATGGGAAAAAAACACTAACACAGCAACAGCTATGTGAGGTAATACCAAAGAGTCTGTTTTTGCAGATAAGATCTCATGTAGGAAATCCTAAGCAATCTACAGAAATCTGGTAGAACTAAAGAGTATAGGTTACAAGGTCAATGTATAAAATTAATCGCATTTTTTTATGTCAGTAACAAACAATTGGAGACTGAAATTTATAAAACAACTTTTGTAATAATATATGAAATACTTAGGGATAAATTGAATGAAATATATGAAAGATTTGCATGATGAAAACTAAAACATTAAGAGAAATTAATAAAAGCCTTAAAATATTTGAGAACTGCATGATTGAGACTTGTTTTCCCCAAAATGGTATATATATGGAATGCAATACCTATAAAAATCCAGAAGTCTGTCTTACAGAAATTGACAAGATGATTCTAAAAGTTATATGGAAATTCAAACGATCTAGTGTAGTCAAAACAATCTGAAAAGAAGTCTAATGTTGGAGGAGCTACACTACCTGACTTCAGAGTTCTAGTGGGAAGCTGCAGTGTTCAAGACTGGTGCTGGTGTAAGTATAGGAATGTAAGTCAGTGGACCAGAATACGTAATAAATAATCCGGCAAGGAAAGGGTAATGTTTTCAGCAAATAGTGTGAACAGTTGGATATCCATATGCAAAGCATGAACTTCCACCCTTACCTCACAATACACATAAATTATTTAGAAATGTATTTTGGATCTGAATGTAAAACCTAAACTATAAAAATTCTGGGGGAAAATGCGGGAGAAAAAACTTTATGTCCTGGGGTCAGGAAAAAAAATCTTGTGGAGACCACATAAAAAGACATGAAACATAAAAAAAATTGATCAATTGAATTTTATTAATTAAACTTTTCTTCAAAGACACTGAAGAAATGACAAGGCAAACCATATTAGCCTGGAAAAATATTTGCAAAATAATTCACTGAGGTGACAACTTGTAGGGAAAAAAATGTGAACACATTTTACCAAACAGATACATAAATTACAAATAAGCACCTGGAAAGACGCTCAGTTATATTAAAATATATTTTTTATTGATTTCACAGAGAGCAGAGCAGGGGAGAGGGAGACAGAGATAGAAACATCACGGATGAGATATCATTGATTGGCTGCTTCCTGCACACCCCCTGCTAGGGATTGAGCCTGAAACCTGGGCATCTGCCCTGGCCTGGAATTGAACCATGACCACATGGTTTATAGGTTGACTCCCAGCCACTGAGCCACAGTGTTAGTTCTGAGGGAAATGCAGGTTAAAGCCACCGTGAACCAAGCTCAGTACCGAGGTACCCTCCCTAGAATGGCTCCAGTTAAAACACTGATAACACCAAGTGGGAGAGAAAGTGGTGCAGCTGGAGCTGTCATACATCGTTGGTCAGAATGCAGCACGTCTGTCACCTTGGAAAGCAGTTGGCAGTTTCTCACGAAGCCAGGCATCCACCAGCTGACCTGGCCTGCCTTCCTGTGGTGGTGACTTACGAGGAATGACGATTGTGTGCACACAGAGACTTGACCGTTCATAGTCGCCAGAACCTGGAAACAACCCAGATGTATTTAAAATGGTGAATAAGTTAATTGTGGGATTTATCCATCTGGTCAGTGGAATCCTGTTCAGGGAACAGGAACAAACTCCCGTTGTTAGCAACAAACGGGAGGGATCCAAGTGTCCCGAGTGAAAAAGACCAGAAAAGATTCTTACTGTGAGACTCCACCTACGTGGAATCTAGGTCTGTGGGTTCAGGGACCGGTGCTGGTGGACGAAGGAATTTACCAGGAGTGGGAGGAAATTTGGGGTGATGGGCATGTTGTGTCTGATCATTGTGGTGGTCATTACACGTTTGTCATGAATACAGGTGCATACATTTGTGAACACCCATGGAAGTCTGCAGTTACATGCTGTGTGTTGTGTCTAAACTAACACCTCACTAACGCTGTTTTTAAGGGGGAGAAAGAGTCCAGATGCTACACTCAGAGGTGGCCTCAGGCATCGGTGTGTTTGACAAACGCCTCAGCTGATGTAAACTTTGTCCTCGACAGAGCAATGGTTTCGGTGTGGAAAACCCCCCATTATTCCTTAGGAGCATAGCGTGATGAAGTGTGGCTTTCTAAAAACTGACTTTAGTGAACATGTTGTACAAACCTGGAGAGATTTGTGAGCGGAAAGTACGTTTGAGTCCAAGTAACTCTTTAAAGTTGTAAGGAATATGCCTGAATTGTTCCCTCAGCGGGTTTCAAGGTTTGGCTTATTTCTGTTAAGTTCAAATCTTTCAAAACATGAAAACCAAATAAGCTCTTCCCTACTCTTCCTGGCAAAACACACATAACCAGCTGTGCTCGGCTTATGATGGCTCGTGTGTGTGTGTGTGTGTGTGTGTGTGTGTGTGTGTGTATGTGTGTATTCAGGCTGTTGCCCACTGACTCGTTCTGCTATCTAACCCTGCCTGCACATTTGAGCCACCGAGGGAGTGTTTAATCTGTCTGCCCCCTCCAAGCCTATTAAATCGGAATCTGTGGGACGGCGTCAGAATTTCTAGAAGTTCCTCAGGTAACCTCAGGGCTGAGAACCACAGGAGAAGGTTTTTTGTAACCTTTGATTACTGCCCATCATGTGCCTGGCATAATGTAAGACATTACATATGTAAGACAGTTTCCCCATCTTCCAGACCAGAAAATGATGTTAAAGATAATTTGTTAGAGTAAGAGAAAATGTTAGTGTTAGAGAAAAGACAGTGTCTCTTAGTAGTGATTAATGATAAAAGAAGCTAACATTTATAGGGACTGCTTACCACATACAAAGCTGGGTGTGGAATGTGCTCAGAGCTCTGCGGTGTTAGACGACGCTGGCTTCCGCTGTGCAGTTGAGTAGAAAGAAGCTGAGGGGCGTTAAATGTGCCCTGTGACCCGATGCTGCAGAGTGGCAGGTGGAGTCAGTGTGTAACTCCAGGGCGCACATTCCGGGCCGGTCCGGAGCTGGGCTGGGGCAGAGCTGGGATCGAGTGAGTCCTGTTCACTAGCGTTAAAGTCTCCGCTCCCCGCCCTCCCACGCCATCTGTTCTTGTACTCTTCCCGCTCAGTGGTACAGCTTCTACATGTATGGTAATTTACCGAGTAACATTTCTGTCCTCACTAACACTGTGACCGTCTGTCTGTTCCCCTGCCTGTCTCTCAGTCAGCCTGGGTGCCCCATCCATGGCGGTCAGAAAATTAGTTCCATGCCGCCACCCGGAGATTCCAGGAAGCTTGTCAGAGGCGGGAGTGCTGTGCCTGAGCCACGGATTTCTCGGGCAGAGAGGGAGCCGGCCGGGCCTCCAGGCAGAGGCCTCTGAGTGCAGGCACGGTGGTTTGGCACGGTGGGCAGTACCCGGTGCGGAGGACGGGGGTGGGTGCGGGAGGGCGGGCCTGGGTGTGTGTAGGAAGCTGCCATTGGTGATGGAGGCCTTGGGCACATGCTGAGAGGTGTGGATCTTTTTCCTGTCAAAAACCTGATGTAGGGAAGTGCGGGGATTTGTGAGCCGGTTAATGGGAAGTTCGCATGTACCTGTATCTTTCCTTACAAACGACCGGGTACCAGTGTGAGCACATCAGAAAGGAAAGCAGGCCCTGCCAGTGTGACTCGGTTGCTGTGACGTCCTGTACCAGAGGGTGCGGGTTTGATGTCCGGTTGGGACATGTGCGAGAGGCAGCTGATCGATGCTCTCACATCGGTGTTTCTTTCTCTTTCTTACTCCCTCCTCTCTCTCAAATCAAAGTTTTTTAAATGAGAGAGGAAGGGAGGAGTTGGATACCTAAGGAAGAGCTGAGGGCCTTAGCCACAGCAGAGGCGGAAAGCTTGTTCCCAGTAATCAGCTGGCACAAATGGAAGTATTTTCTCCTGTGGCACCGACACTCGATTCTTTTAACTCCCAAGTTCCTTGCCGAAAGTCAAATAACGTTCTGTCTTTAGAAAGGTCTTCTATGTCGGCTGAGAACTCCATTCGTCTTAATGTTTGTTTAAAGGAATGGAGCCGCCTAACGTTAACGTGCAAAAGGCTGGGTTAATGTCACACGAACACTTTGAACTGTTTCTTGGCACCCGAAGTGTTGTGTGCTTTAAGACCGGGCACTGCACCAACGAGGAGGAGGAGGATAGGAAATGAGAACGTCTGTGCCTGATGCCGGGCTATGATCTCGGGCAGTTTGGGAAGCATATTTATAAACGCTGGGGCTCTAGGAGGAGTTTCCAGTCATCTGACACTCACACTGCGTGGGACGTCGTCAGTCCCCCGGGTCAGGCGTATTCCAGATGAAGACCACTGCTGATGGGCAGGGAGCGTGACACTGGAGGTGACGGAGGTGTTGATGTTGAGCTTTAGGAGGTGGAATTAACAGGACTTAGGGATAGTCTTGTTTGAATTATTTTTTCATTGGGCTTGCATTTTGGTAAGCATTGAGTGTTAACTAAATGATTAAAAACGTTAGGTTGATTAGAAATAGTAAAGACTTTACATGTCTTGTTTTACTTTTAAACTTTTTTGTCATTTAATATACACTGGCCAGATTATGACCTCTGAACGCATAATAATCTGGCCACTTAAAGTGTGTGTGTGTGTGTGTGTTTTAGAGGCTTGGTGCATGAATATGTGCATAGGTGGGGTCTGATCAGCCTGGCCAGGGGGAGGGGACAGTGTTTGGCCCAGCCTGCCTGCTGGTTGAACTCCTGGTCGAGGGGACAATTTGCATATTGTTACTGAGTGAAATAAAAAGAGGATCTTTTTACAAAAATGAGGGATCTGTCAGCCTGGCACAGCTCAGTGGTTGAGTGTCAGCCTGTGAACTAGCAGGTCATGGTTGGATTCCCAGGCAGGGCACGTGCCTGGATTCTAGATTCCATCCCCTGGGCGTGTGTGTGTGTGTGTGCGCAGAAGGCAGCCAGTGAATGATTCACTCGCTGTCATTGATGTTTCTCTGTTTCTCCCTTCCTAAGAAACAATGTGTCTTTTTAAAAAAAAAAAAGGAAATTAAGTTGATTTGAGCATTAGGCTCTGTTGCTGTAGATGTAACGGAGCCTGAGGCTGTCCCAGAGAGTATTGCAAAGCCCCACGTACCCAGTTGTTTAAGCAGCAGGGATGTCAGGAGAGCTTACAGGTGCCTTGGCTTCTGTGACACTGTGGTGTGTTACGGGATGTGTGAAATTGGCAGCACAATGCCCCATGTGTTTTGAAAGAGTATATATATATATAGACTCACAGCATTCTCGCATAAAACCTGTGGGAACTCCACACTATCCTACTCGGGGACTCCAGAAAGCGAGGGGACATCAGTCTGCTCAGATCCCTTTAGTTCATCATCTCCTCTCACTGCCTCTCCCGGTGTGGCTCACTGCGCTAGACAGTTCTAATGTTGACCTGACAGCAGCTCAACCGAACAGTCATCCTTCCCAACCGTGGGATGGTCTCCTCGGTGAGTATTTCTCCAGAGGCTGCTGGACGGTAACTTCACTCTTTCCCAGTTACACCATGGAACCTGACCTCCTCAGGAAGGTGAGATCTCATTTCGCAGGACCGGGTACCGGGAAAACAGGGACTTTGGTCTGTTGAGAAAGTTGGGTGAAGCGCCGTGAAAGCTGGGAGAGGATGGACGTGCATGTGTTTGCCTCTTTCCGTCTTTATAGGAATGTTATTTTTCACATCCCGTTTTCCCCCTCTAGTTGTGGCAATTTATGACTACACAAAGGACAAGGAAGACGAGCTGTCCTTCCAGGAAGGGGCCATTATTTACGTCATCAAGAAGAACGACGACGGCTGGTATGAGGGCGTGATGAACGGCGTGACGGGGCTCTTCCCTGGGAATTACGTCGAGTCCATCATGCATTACTCGGAGTGAGGCTCCGGAGCCGGCAGGACTCGCAGACTGCCCCAGGCCCTGCACCCCAGTGACTGAATGAAGGATACAGACGATAAACACCCCGTATGTGTGGTTTCTTTCGGTTTCTCCCCAGTATTAAAACAAAAAAGCAACCTAATTGTGAACAAATGGACCTCTCTGTCACCATTTGTCCTGAGCCGAGCCGTCTGGATTGAAATAGTGGCCGTTTCTGAGTATGTCAGAGGAGTAACAGCATGACTGTAAAACAGCAGGTTAAGACCGTTCAGAGCCAAGTCTGGGACCTTTCTCAGGAATCCGTACCCCCGTGGGACAGCTTCCCTGCAGGACCTGTGGCGCTGGCTGTTCTCCGTGCCTGTGCCCAAGGTCAGCCTCACGCCTACTGCGCCCACCGCTGCTTCCACCTGTACGAGGAGGGGACCGTTTCTCCGTGTGTCTGATGGCTCGTTCCCGCCACGGTGATTCCGCGCTCTCGGTATTGGCGTTCCGGTGAATGCTGAGCTCACTCACCTCCCTCCTTGTCTCTCCATCTGTAGATGATAAAATGGCTCCCGGCACTCACTCTGAGGGGGGTTGGCAGTGGCCAGTGTGACCTGAACGTGCTGCTGCCGCCGCCGCATGCGACTGCGTGGCACCGAGCGCCAGCGCACCAGGTGTGACGCACGTGGCCTGGCTCACGGGCGGAAGCAGGGTTTTGGAAGTTAGATCGTTACTCCCACTGTTGAGAAACGCATTCTTTTTGGGGAAAAGCAGTTACTTTCACATTTCTCCACAGTCACTGGGAATTTAAAAAAGGCTTGCTGCTGTAATCTTGGGTGATGTTAATGGCCAGTGTTAGCTGCTGCCGCGTTGTTTACCCACTGGACTCTAGCAAAGGGAAACGCTCTCTCGGTTTTGTGGTTGGCCTCGGAAGGAGCTCGCTTACGTAAGAATTTGAACCTCGTTTCTCAGTCTAAGAATAGTGGGGTAAGGCTAAATATTTATCCAATTACATAGATTAAAAACCGATAGGACTTTGCAATAAAGCACTTTTTTTTTTTATCTGCCCAATTGTAGCTACCAGTTGAGTGGAGTCGGTCAGTCAGATGGTCAGTCAGATGGCTTGGATCTTTCTGTCGTCAGGGTAAGAAGTGTGTGAAAGATCAGGAGGACTGCTGCTCAGCAGGTGGAACTTGGTGACGACCCAGCACATGGTCAGGCCCACTCCGTCCTGGGCTCTTCCCAGGCCCAGTGACTCGGCCAGAGAGCTTTGCAGGACAGCTGCCCTGGGCGGGGCTCAGGGGAGAGGTAACAGCTGCATATACAGTTGACCCTTGGACAACACAGGTTTGAACTGTACAGGTCCACTTACATGTGGATTTTTTTCAAGAAATATATAGTTGGCCCTCCGTATCCCTGGATTTTCAACCAGTTATGATTGAAAACGATGTTCAACCTGCAATTGGGAACCACAGATGTGGAGAACCAGCTGTGTGCATTGTTTATCATTTTGTCTAAGGGACTTCAGCATCCAAGGATTTTGGGGTGTGTGTGTCCTGGATCCGACGCCCACAGATAGAGGGCTGACTGGAGTAGTTGAGTTGTGGGGAGGCGTTATAGGTGGGCTTTCAGTTGCCTGGGTCTCAGGGTCCCTAACTCCTGTGTTGTTCAAAGGTCAGCTGTGTTTCCCATGTGAGCCTTGGACATGGACCGGTGCAGGTGGAGAGCTTGATGAAATGGACAGGTGGTAGGTAGTGTGTGAGGGGATTCAGAGGGTGCAGGGGAGATACTCCAGTCGTGAGTCTATCAGGGCACAAAACGTCACCATTTTACTGAGACCCAGATACCCAGTTCTGTTGTCAAGACTTTTTATTGTAAAGTTGAAGCCCCCTCTTCCCCCCCCCCCCACATAATTGCAAGTCAGCTATTTTGCTTTTAGCTCCTTAACACCTTGAATTGGGCTTTGCCTCCATGTTTTTGTGAGATCATCCCAACATCCTTTATCCTGTTTTCCTTTGAAGTAATGACCTTGAGTGTCTGAGCTGTCGGCTTCGTTATGAACCCACCCTGGACGAACTTGGACAGGTTACGCTCTTCTTGGTGTGTAACTAGGAAAACCTTTAAAATTAGATGTTCCGATTCTTTAAACACCTTTTTGCTGAGAAAGCTTAGGGGGTTTAGGAAGGCATGTTGGAATCCAGAAAACAGGTCCGAACCTCACCCCGATGGCTGACACCTGCCTCTCGGGCCGGGCCATGCGAAGACACTGGTGGTGGCGGCGGCAGCAGGTCCCCGGCCGCTGACCTTTCCCTTATTATTTAGTACTAACATTTGGTTTTCTGCACACTTTACATTTTGTAGTTTTGAATTCTATATATTGTCTTGGAAGGATACTGTAACAATGGGCCAGGCGTACAGTAATGGGAGACCTTTAATGTGTGTGATATTTTATAGATTGCATGCTGTTAACAGTCGCAGAATTTCTTGTCAGTTTCCCATTTATCTTTTCATAAATGAGAGAGTGGGCCGTAGGAATTCCAAACGAATGTGGAACTCTCACCTGCTACCTGATATTGTGGCAAAAGGGATCCAAGTCTGAATCTGCTGACAAGCAACCTTATTATCAGGATAGAAGCTAAAGGGAGAGGGGATTGTTGCCTTTTTTGATTTGCTGTCCATTCCGTTTCCTTTAAAAAAACAGCTTTTAAGTCATTCCTTTTAATTAACGTATTTTTTGTATAATTGTTTGAAAGGCCATGGTGGTGTGAATGAAAATATTTTTGTCATGGAGCTAATGGCCAAGGCAGTAAATGAGAAACAAAAAGTATTGGCGTGTCAGATCTAGGCCTGAGGTTCAGCCTGCTGTGTTTGAAATGTAGGAATCTCTCCTTCAGTATTTTCCATCTTTTGGCTGTTTGCTGTCTGTCTCCCTCAAGGCCACTGGAGTTGAAGGGCCTGCTACTTGCTGTGTATTCCTGGAGGTCAGCAGGTGAGGCAGTTAGTTCCTCCCTGTCCTTCCCTTTCTGCTTAGTCCCCAGCTAGAAGGTCTTACTCATCTTCCCGGGGCTCTCTGTAACGGAGCTCTGCTCCTCGGCCGTCTCCGGTGGATTGAGGATGATTTGAGGCCTCAGTGATGGTAGTTTGCTTTTATCCTTTCGTGTCCGTTTCCTTCCAGCAGGTGACTGTGCATTAAGAACTGTTATCAGATTTATTTCTGTTCAGTGGAGAACAGGGTCACCTCTCTCTTTGAAAGGATTCGATGGAGGAATGAGCAGGTGACTGCCAAACCTTGGAAAGAACGGGGACCTGAATCACTCCTCGGACCAGAGACTCTTGGCTGGTGATTTCCCTCACGCAGTTTATGTAGGATCATAGGATTGTAGAGGTAGGTGAGATTTTTAGTTCAATCTCATTTTACTGATGAGGTTAGATGGTTCATTTCCGCTAAGAGCTAATTATAATGGTAAAGTTTCGGACTCTGCCATTTGTTACTATCTCTGCAGTGTCTTAAATGAATGTGCTGTATATGTTTCTTCAAAAATTGAGTTCTTGATGTCTTCAGAAAGATACTTGAAAAGCTATGCTTCAGTTACTACCACCGCAGTATTCGTTAGTACAAACTAAACTCGTTTAAAGGTGTACTAACTGCAACCTTAACAACCGCAGTGCAGATGGCCTTTCCCTTAGGTTTGCAGCAGAAGCGTGATTTCAGCACTGGCAGGAGCACAGCCAGCGGCCTTATAAACCAGGTTTTTGTTAGAGACATTGTGGTCGTTACCTTAGGTTTGCTTCATGCTGATTTTGTTCTTCTTGAAAATCGATCGCATCATTCTGTAAAGAACAAATAACCCTTGCTAATTAGCGTGAGATTTTTTAAATAAAAAAAGCATCCCCCGAACCCAAAAGCTTATTTTCACATCTTTTGCAACTTAGAATGCTGTGAAAGAGCAGTTTTTATAATATTTTGTGTCCCTGAACCTTTTTTAACTAAATGGTTTACAAGAAGGTAAACGATCTGTGATCTGGCCAGTTGTACTTTAGCTCCCAGACAGAAGGCCGGTGTTCGGAGTGGAAACACGCAGGGAGCAGTCGGTGCCGGTGATGTCCGTGTGTGTGCCATTAAACCGCCTCCGTGAGTGGGGGAGCGTTCACTTCCTAACTTTGAAACTGTACTTGGAATGTTGCTGTGTACTAAGAACCTGACCTAAATAAAACTCCACAAAGTCTCTACGTGTCTTGTGAATATATTGATGCAAGTAACCTCCTTTCTTCCTAAGGTGGTGTCTAATACGTGTGGAGAGAATCCTTCCCCCGTTGCACCTTTTTATTACCAAAGTCTTAACATTTTAAATATTTGAAGTTTTATGGTCACTTTTATACATACCTGGACATAGCAGTCCAACATAATTGTGACACCAAAGCTTTGTGCAAAAAGGATCCCTTTTGTACTTCGATTTAAAAGAAACATCTATTTTTAACCAAAGCTTCCTAGTTTGTTTAAGATGGACCAATTGAACACTTCAAATTGTATTTACTTTCACACTTAATTTTTTTCTTACTGCATAACCTATTTAGGGTACCCCAGCATAAACAACAGCAAAACCAGGTTCTTAATGGTGCAGATCCACAAACAGTCAAGTGAAGTCCCCGTGTTTAAACGAAATCTCTGTATTATTTTTATTAAGGGTTGGGTAAGCTGACATGATGAAAACATGTAACTGGAAAACAAATTTACACTGACTGTGTGACTTGTCCTAAGCCATTACAATACTTCACTGGCAGAGTAACCTGGAAAATAACTTAATCTAGCAGTAGAACAAAAACATCGTCAGTAGTACTGAATATCTCTCTCATATATATATATATCTATATATATCTGTATATATAGAGGTTCGCACAATCAGGGAGCAAGGCACATAATGAAATGAGAGCGTACATTTAAACAAGAAAATAATAGTAACTTCATCTTTACCGAGCTGTGCATAATCATTTGAATAATGTCCTCTATCGGGTACTTTATAATGCAGTTCCTTTTGTCTTGTCATGCTTTAAAAAAGTACATTCCTATATTGAATCTATTTATTTATAACAAAGCTTCCCACAGCCTACATGTCAATGTGAGACTTGATTTAATTTTTTAAAGAAATGGGAAGAGAGGGAACAATCCCATTTAAATACTATGTGCAACTTTCCTTTAAAATAGTAAACAATGTTTTTACACCATTTAGCACAAGCTAATGATATTTTATTTTAAATGTACATTTCTATAAAAGGAGTTCACTAGTGACTGACAATAAAATTAAACAGGTCATTTGAAACATTCCAGTTAATGCTTACCTTCTAGGAGAGGTTATTTACAAGGAAAGGAAAAGTACAGGAGACGGCAATCACGGAAAATGGCAGTTTTTGGTATTAGGTGACCATGAATTCAGCGAACGGGGCAGTTCCAAAGATGCCACGGTTTCCCTCTACGTGCTGTAAGCATTGCTGCCTAAGGAGGCTGCGGCATTGGAGCTGGGTCTCAGCAGCCAGTCTGCGGTCCACACCTCACTTCTCTTTGGTAGAAAGCAGCCCGTCCTCACCAGGCAGATGGAGCCAACTCTCGTGAGACTATCTTCCTTTTCACTAGCACCTCAAAATCTGCTTGTTAGTTTTTTTTAATGCTATTCCTTCCAAAGAGTTCAAGGCACTGGGGATTAGAGCAGATACTGTTCTCTCTTCAAAATGGTTCATTACTTGAACAAGCAAAGAGCACACCAATTGAGATTCCCCCACCTCCTAGTGTTAATCAAGTATATTTTTGCTTATTTTGTTCAGCAAGTTCACTTTACAGGTAAGAATCAGGTTTCTTTACATATAGACCTTCCAAGGACGTAACAATAATGGAGCACTTACTTAAGGGATACACTGGTTAATGTGTAGAAATGTACTTCTTTTGAGCTTTTAAAGGAAAATAAATCTAAAAAGATAACGGGATATTTCTGTTCTACTTGCGTCTCTGAGTCAAATCTCAACGTTAGGAGCAGTATCCTGCTTTATACAAATGATGTCAAGTATATAGAACAAAACTCAAAAAGGTACTTAAAACAAAGTGATTTTTAGAGATAGAATCCTCTCCTCAAGAATAAACCTAAATTATTCCTATTTCACTTAAAGCAAGCCAGGGTCATTCAGATTTACTTGGTCTAAACTTGAATAAAATCTGTGATACACATCAGTTTTGTAAACATATCTGTAGATATGTTTCAAAAATTTGGTAATATAAAACTAAGAAAACATTTTTTATGCACTACAGTTTTTAACGTAACGCGTTTGTGTTGCTCTTAAGAGAAGGATAATCAAATAAATCCACATCATTACCTGAAGATCTTTCAGGCTAAATTTATGACATGACATTTTTAACAGAAGCTTATTAATAACTGTATTTACCCAGAATAGCAGCTTCTGAAATTCAAATGGATGCGCAGCTCCTGTGAATTTTGAGCTCAGAGTTGTCGCTCTAATTTTGTTGAAACTTTGATAACCTCAGCTCCGCTTTCAGTGGCAGTCAACGTACAGAGAGGGACCTCGAAGAGAGTTCGCAGCCCTTAGCAGAAAGCCCTCGGTGGCCAGAGCACCTTGGTTTTGGAGGACTGGAGACACCGTGTCCACGTTACTTGGAAATTTTCTGATTAAAATCACGTCCTATAACTTGTAAGAGTCAGCAATCTTATTTTAAAAAGTCTCAAATTTTAAAAATCCAATTTACAGTTAAGTGGGCATCTGTAAAAACCTTAAGATAATTAAAAAGTTACTTTTCCTAAGTAAGAGAGAATTATAGTAGCTAAGGGGGGGGAAATGTATATATTTGTTTGAGTAATAAAAGCCAAACTGGTAAAATTTCAATAGAGAATAGCCTGGTGTTTCTATTAATGCCTATCAACCCGATGGAAGTTGTTTCTGACTTCAGAGTTGGTACCACCCTTGTTAACTAACCAAGTCACGAGCTCCAATAGGCCACTGTCTGCACCGCCTGCACCAGCAGGATGTGTGTCCAGGAGAACCGATGCTGTGGGGCAGGAGGCAGTGGAAGAAGGCACAGAGCTAGCGTCACCTGGCAGGGGGTTTACCGTGCACGCACCAGCGAAAAGAACGAAAATAGTCTCAGAAACAAAACACCCCACAAAACTTCATCCCATAAAAATTCAAATGAAAAAACCCCACCGGAGAGCTCAAACACTGGAAGTAGAACCTAAAGTGTTTTTTAAATGACTCAGTTGTTTCACCTTGCCAAGGGGGGGGAGTAGATTCACAGCCTTTTCCATCTTTGGAGAAAGGTGAACAGCCTGCGTCAGACCTGCCAGTGGACTGGGGTTAGAGACCGCTCCTCCCCTGACCCCGCTCTCCTCTGGGAGTGCCGGGTGTCCTGCGCTCTCGGGAGAGGCACCAAAAGCATGGGCTGGGAGGGCTGTCACAGCTCCGACACAGCCGAGGTCCCAGGAAGGCCCACCCTGAAAACACCGGCCGCTACATCTTAGGTTCCCACCCCTGGTTGATGGCGTCACAAAAGCTGAAATTGTCCACCTTCAGGTAAAAATGGCACCACCACAGTAACCACCCCAGTGACTATGTCATGGGATTCTTAACAGCTCTTTTACTTCACAAATAAGGCTGATTCACACTGAAGCTGGGCAATCCGAACTCAAATGTTAGCCGAATTGCTATGCCCGCTTAAAGCAACAATGCAGATATGTTAATGGTCATTTCATAAGCATAAGATCCAGCACACAAACCTGGGGAGATGAAAAGACCTAAAAGACTCTTAAAGAAGCAGGGCTTTAAAGAGCACAATGGTGTATGTTCTTGGTGCTCTGCGACACGTGAACACATGGAACAATATCCTGCAGACGGGCCACCGAGGGGTAGGTGCCATTTACTCTGACCCAACACGTCGCTGGAGCGGGTTGCATGGGACCGGGAGACGGCATGCCTAGCTGCCGCTCACCATGGGTAGAGTTTTCCGTGGGGCAGTGTCATCCTCAGTCACGACAGGCAGACTCATTACCAGATGCGCTCGCTATCCCTCCTGGGAGCAGCTCTGAGATTGCCTTTAATCCTAACGGTCAATTTATGACATTCTTCTCAGACACAAAAGGAAATTCACGGGAAAAAGCACATGAAGTGTAGCATGAAGCATCCGGGATTACTGGGCCATTAGAGCAATGAGTTCGTGTTATGCCAGGCTGCACCCGCACAGTGTGCAATGCCACTCGCCGTGCTTGGCCCACACCCGGCTGCGGTAGGCTCTGAGCACTCACTCCCCCTCCCCCACGGCATCTGGCAGCTCACATGACAGTCCGTCTACAACCTGTTAGTGATACCTGCACAGGGGCCGCTGGTTCCTTTTGCAATCACCCCAACTTCCAGAGAGCAATACGGGCATTTCGGAAGGTGACTTTGTTTTCATAATGACGCACTGTCTTGGACATAGGATGGAACACTTGATACAGCAACTGTTACACTTGATACAGCAACTGTTACAGGTCAACGTCTACCTACAGCACACACTTAGCAGGTAACTAGTGACCCAAAGACACACTGGACAGCATCCCAGGGCTCTGCGTTGGGCAGCCCTTACAGTGAGCCAAAGCGAGGATCGTGACACCCGCTCAATGAAGCTTCCCGAAGCCACGGAAGGATGCCAAAGCATAGACCACCCAGGATCCCAGCGCTCCGTTGGCCAAGGGCTTACCTGCGGGAAGGTCCCAGGCCAGCGGGTCGCTCCGCAGCACCGCACCTGGAGGGGCTGCGTCTGCACGGGGTGTGGGGTCTGACACGTCGCAGGCTGCGCTGCTGGCCGCTCTGTGACGCTGAGAGGTTTTCCCGGTGAAGGTGCCCCTTTATGTCATGAAGTGTCAATCAGTTCTAACTGCAGCCAACCGGGAAAGACAGGCGGCACAGGACACGCCTACCCGCAGGACCTGGCCCGCCGCACAGGCCGCGCCTGGAGACCGGGCGCACCTACCGTCCCCTGAGCTGGTTTTGGGCCAACCCCCGTGGCAGATCACAACCCGCAAGGGACAGACGCAGCCCCTCCCGTGCCTCTCCTGCCCCGCACACAGACTCCGTCTTCAGATGACAGAGGGAATAAATAGAACCACTCCCAGCTCTACATGTGCACACACACACACACACACACAATGTACACACACATATGTGCACACACATACACAAACACACACACAGCCGGGCTCCACCTGAGCACACACCGGGAGGCGCTGACACGGGAGCCCCGGGGCCAGGCGAGCTGATTGTGGGGGTACAGACACCGGGGGACACAGACCCCGGCGGCTACCAGTCTCTCGAGAGCTTGGTGTTCTGGTCTCTCTTGGGGGGCGCGGGCGGGGGCCCCCTCCGCAGGGTGGCGTACCCCGAGATGTGGCTGCCGCCGTAGCCGGCCTTCCGCGGGTCGGAGAGCAGCTCGGGGGGCGGCGGCGGCAGCGCCATGTCGTCCATCGTGGCCGTGGGCTCGGCGCGGGCGGCGCGCGAGGAGGACAGCGAGCCGTGCCGCGTGACGGACTTGCGCTGCAGGGTCCGGTTGAGGTCGGCCAGGAAGCCGGGCTGCACCCCGAGGCCGGCCTTGGGGGAGGGCGGCGCGGCGGGCGGCGCGGGCTCGGGGGGCTCCCCCTGCGTGAGGCGCGTGCTGTCGTTCCGCTTGGGCCGCGTGGGCGGCGGCGCCTTCTTGGCCGCGGGCCGGGGCCACTGCTGCGGCTGCGGGCTGACCACGGCCACGCGCGGGGCGGCGCCCAGGAAGGCGGCGGGGACCTCCGGCGGCGGCGGCGGCAGCTCCAGCTCCGGGGGCGGCGGCGGGAAGTCCGAGTCCGAGGGCGGCGACGGGAACTCGGCCGCGGGGTCCCGGGCGCGGCCGCTCAGCAGCGCGGCCCTGGCGGCCACGGCGCCCGCGGGGCGGCCCCCGGGCAGGGGCGCGCCGGGCAGGGGCAGCTTCCCGGGCTTGGGCGGCGCGGCGGGCGGCGGCGCGTCCTTGCCGGGCGACCCCGAGGGCTCGGCGGGCGGCGCCAACTTGCTGACCAGACTGTCCACCGAGGGCCGCGGGGGCTCGGGGGGCGCGGCGCCCGCCTTCATGCTGGAGTTGCGCTGGGGCGTGGGCGGCGGCCGCTTGGCGCCGGGGCTGGCCGTCCTGGCCGCCTTCTTGCCGGGGGACGCGCTGCGGTCGGCGGCGGCGGGGGGAGTGGCCGGCGGCGGCGGGGTGGGGGGCGGCGGGGTGGGCGGAGGAGGAGGAGGAGGAGGGGGCGGGGGCGGCGGGAAGGCCAGGCTGCCCTCGGGCGGCGGCGGCGGGAAGTCGGGGGACGGGGCGGGGGCGGGCGGGGCGCCGGGCGGCCACCGGGGCTTGGCCTTCACGGCCGGCGGCGACTGCGGGGCCACGTGCGCGGCGGGCGGCCTCGAGGGCTGCGGCTCGGCGGGCGCGGGGGGCGGGAACTGGCCGGCCATCTGCCTCACCGAGAGCCCCGGGAGCTTGGGGAGCGTGGGCGGGGGCGCGGGGCCCGGGGCGGGCGCGGCGGGCGGGACGGGGGGCAGGTGCGGCAGCGCCGGCTTCTTGGCCGGAGGGAGCGGAGGGAGCGGGGCGGGGGGCCCGGTCTTGCCTGCGGGCGGCGCGGGCCCCGGGGGCTTGGGGGGCGCCTGGGGCGAGGCGGGCGGGGGCGTGGGCGGCGCGGCCGCGGCGCCGGGCGGGCCGGGGTGCGGCTTCGGCGGCGGCGGGGGGCTGAAGGGCGGCAGCGCGGGGGCGCAGGGCGCGGGCCGGAGCTGGGCCATGGCGGAGCCGGGCGTGGGGGCGGGCGGCGGCGGCGGCGGCGGGGGCACCAGGCCGCCGGGGGGCACCGGGAGCTGCGGCCGCGCGGGCGGCGGGGCGGCCGGCGGCGGCTTGAAGGCGGGCGCGTGCTGGGCGGCGCTCTGCAGCCGCGCGATGGTGCTGTACTTGACGAAGACCGGGGCCGCCCCGCCGCCCGAGGGCGCGGCCTGGCTGGGCAGCGGCGGGGGCGGCGGCGGCGGCGGCGGCGGGGGAGGCGGAGGCGGCGGGGGCGGGGGCGGCAGAGGCGGCGAAGGCTGCGAGGCCGTGTAGGGGCTCAGGGGCTTGGGTTGGGGGGACAGGGGCGTCATAAGGGAGGCGTAGGATCGATTCACGGAGTCCATTCTGGCCTAAAGGGAGCACAGAGGGGAGAGAAGAGCAAACGTTACGGGGTCCGCTGAGAACGGGACACAGGAGGCAGGGGCTCATGCAGGACCGGGCGGCCGCTGTGGCCTGAAGACGAGCTGGGCGGGAAGGCTGCCGCCGGCTCCCTGGGCAGCGAGGGACGGGGCGTCTGCCGCCCACAGAACTGGGACACTGGCTGCCCACAGCCAGGCACTACTTCCCGTTAGCATGTGTCTGAGGTGCGGGCTGTCCCAATGGGGCCCCTCTGAGCGCTGGCCGCCCCGGCCCCGGTGGGCGATGGGACGGCTGGGTGTCAGCCCACGCCTCCTCCGGGCAGGCAGGTGCCGGCGGGGCCTTCTGGGAACGAGGTGGCTTCCGGACGCCACTGCGCCGCACGGAGAGGGAAGAAAGCTCAGCGGACGTGCAGTCACACAGGAGCGAGCGAGCCTGACACACTCATGCTCATGTGAGACACATCCAGCATACACAGGGGTCCATCCAGCAAAGCAGGTAAAGAGGGGGCACTCTTTACACTTCACTGGCAAATACACACAGAAATGCTCACAGCGACCCCAGCAAAAGATCTGACGCAGACAGCAGGAGGCAGAAGACAGCGAGCAGCAGCTTTGGGAGGAAGGCTAAGGAAAGGTACCAAGAAAGGGAGCGAGCCTTTGCCAACAACCGCTGGCCGGCCACACCGCACCCCTTAGCGCGGCCCAAATGACCGCACTGGGTCACTGATCTCATGGAGCGCCTCATGCGTGGATGTGGTGCAAGGATGTTTGAAAAGAGCAGAGAAGGACCCTTGATGAATAACTTTGGGCACATCTTTAGGCTCTTTGAATAGCCTATGAAGATCCAAGATAAAACCACTTGTTTTCAATTAGGAATGAACCTAATTAGCACGTGGGAAGCTGAGGTTAGTGGACGAGGAGGCTCATTCATTGCAGGGCTGACTTCTATTGCTCATCGGGACACGCGAATGTTTTTAAAACGCACATCCAAGTGAAAGCATTAGTCTGCAAGACTTGGTTACAGGATCACCCAGGTTAAAGTGTTTCCACGGAGCAGCCCTGACCTTAACTTGGCCCTGTCTTGGCTGCTGCAGGGGTGCAGGCCTGAGCTGTGCTGGCCTTCTCACTGGGCACCTGGGACTGAGGTAACAGAAGAAACAAGAGGATCAAGACTCAAACACGTGGGCACTCTGCACCGCGGGGCGCACGCTCTGAGCGGCAATGAGCCGGCCCTGCTTGATCATGGGCCTGCGACCTGTTTCCGCGGCCTTTCTTTTAAAGGCACATGCAGAGCACCGTTTAGTGAGGTGGAGACTTCTCTTCAGTGTCTGCAGTAAACCTGCTTCTCTACCGCACACACCGCGCCACTGGCACCAGAAAGGGGGCCACTCTACCCAAATTAAGTGGAGAAAGGAGAGGACCATTTCTTAGAGTTTCAGCCTCTGATAAGGAAGTTAAACTATACGTGTTTTGGGAATTTAGGCCATTAGAACCAATTCTCAAATATTTACTTCTAAGAGGCCTCCTCATTGGGTTACTAATGCCTCCTCCACCCTCCTGGAGGTAAATACTAATAAAAGGAATAAACCGAGGGAAAACGACCATTTAATTCTCATTAGTTAATGTCCTTACATAAGTGATTCAGACCAAAAGAACAACAACAACAAAAAAAAATCAAAATTATTATTGGGTGAGAACAAAATGGCCAGGCCAAATGTGCCACTGGGTCCTCAGTGGTGGCGCGAGCAGGTGACTGCGGCCAGGACACACCCTCGCCCACACGCTTCAGAGGCAATTTGGTGTGGTGTCTTACAGTCGTCTAGAGAACCTCTCCATTTCTTTACATAGTCTTGCAATCATCAGTGGCACTGAACAAACTGCTATGCAAGGCTTAGGGATCCAACATTTTAAGGGGATTAATTTCAATGTAGCCTTCCACATATATGATAATAGGAGAACATTCACCACTGTGTACGGAAGTGTCAAAAAGCACAGAAGATGATAAGGGGGCTGAATAAACTAATACACCAAGAAACAACCATTCGCAGCAAGATCAGCACTGGCACTGAATGGTCTTGCTCTCCTCAAACGGACTCAGGAGGAGGAGGAAAAGGATATTAAAATGTGAGCCACTGAAAAGGAGTGAGCGGCCAGGGTTTTTTTGTTTGTTTTTCCCAATCAGAGTCACGAGAGCCCGTTCCCAAACCCTCATTTCCGAGGAGAAACCAGAGAAAGCATCCACCACGGAGAGCCAGGAGAGATCCGCAGGGAAGGAAGAGAGAGCAAAGCGAAACCCCGGCCGCCACGGGCTTCCCGCTACCGAGACCCCGGTACCTTGCTGGACTCCTCGAGCTGCGTGCCTCGCTTCCAGGCCTCGGAGAAGATGGAGCTCACGATGCTTTGCGAACGGACGTGTCCTGCTGGCTGGGCGTCGGACACGCCACTGTCAGACTGAGCCGAGTGATTTGACTGAGACTCTGTTTAAAACATATTTCCAAAAACAGGATTACACACATCAGCCTTCCGACAGTATGAACATGTACATTCAGACAGATCTTTTACACAGACCAGGTGCTCTATAGAAGAGCAACAGGTTACTTATGCATTTCACATAAAGCACCACCCATATTTTCCACTAGGAAACTTCCCTTTACTTTAGGGCTAATAGAAACAATTCACCATAAGAGACTGATAAGTACAATAAAAGGCTCATATGATATTATTGGTATCCTGCCAATCTATCTTGGAAGAACTCCTAGCAAATAAGAAAATGAAACATTAATAGAGCAGTGAATTTTTTTTCAATTTTTTTCAATTTTGTCTTCATTACATCAAAATTCAGTCTTTTTGTATATCCCTGCCCCAGGCCATCCCAGTACTCACTCACGAATTTAGATCTATATGTGATGATCACGTCCTTGTCCCCAGCAATGAACAGCACTTAGAATCTGACTCCCAAGTGCGAGGTGTGTTTCCTAGGGCTTAGGTATTGGCACCCAGGGCAGCAGCTGCACTGACAGCCCGGCCTCCTGGCAAGGCACAAGGGCAAGTCTTCAGGGGAGCGGGGAATGGCTGAGGGGACAGGGTAATCTGAACGACTCCCAGGGCCAGGGGACTGGGAAAATGACTGGACTGGACTCCTAGTCAGGTGAGATAACCGTGCAGAGGCACCTGACATCTGGTAAGATGCCAGTGGTACAGCTAGCCCTACCCAATCACTCTCTGAGATGTGGATATTAGATTGCCCAGGATACTGTTCCCTCTAGCAAGTAAAACAAACCCAAACAAACAAACAAACAAACACAAAGCTCATGTACTATTTCTTATAATTTAGAAAGTAGGTTGGCTGTTTTTAGGAATCCTGCTGAAGCAACCAGGTCTATTAGCAATCTACTGCGACTTGCACATTGCTAGTGAACTGCACTGGCTTTTCACACTACCTGGGATGCTGGAAGAACTGGATCCTGATTTAATGCTGGAGCTGGATAAGGAGGTCCAATCACAAGCAGACTCTGTCCTCTTTAAGGCTTCTTGGTAGTTCATGTAGAGCTGCTTCCCATACTAAACAGAAGCAGTAAATGAGGACATCTGAACTTCACAGGCATGACACAGCCGGGTGAGGCAGAAAAGGGGGTACATTTCCGTTTACTGATTCATAGTCTATATTAAAATACCTAATAATCTTTCAAAAATACTTTTAATAACAGTAAATTATAATCTTATTTTTCATTTTTGCAAAGGCAGCAAAAAGTTAACACTTGATTGTATTCATTATCAATATAAAGTTTTTTTCAGTTATTCTTCAAGCAACTTTGATTTTATAGCTATAATACATTTTATTTCCAGTTACTTAATATAATCATCTTCAAAATGTGCTTTAAAAGACTTAAGACTTTTTTTATAGAGCAGTTTTAGGTTCACGGCAAAGCTGAGAGGAAGTTCCAGAGATTTCCCACACACTCCCAGCCTCTGCACATGCACAGCCTCCCCGATACCAGCACTCCCGCCAGAATGCACATTTGCTACTGTCAGTGAGCCTATACTGACATCACCATCCCCCAACGCCCGCAGCTGGTCTTAGGCTCACTCCTGGTGGTGTACATCCAGTGGATGTGGACACGTGAATAATGACAGTTCATTATGTTCATACAGCGAGTATGAATATTTTCACTGCCCTAAAAACCCTGTACTCCGCTTATTCATCCATCCATTCCCTCCCCAACTCCCTGAGGCAATTTCTTTTGTCTAGGCTGAACTCTGCTACATAAGAATCATATAATACACGCTCCAAAGCCAAAATAAATCACTTTTGACTCTACACAAGCTTTTACTAGCAGTATCATTCCATAGATCCCAACTATTAAAAGTTTATGCCTAGCCCCAAAGGGAATAAAAAAGATATTTAAAATATAAGGCCTGAGAAAACCAGACACTGGCAAAATCATAAACATGAAACAACCAGAATAATTATCCTGACAATCAAAACCATATAATTAAGTTCCTCATTATTCTGGCACCAAATCCAGAGAAAACGTACCTTTGCAATGCGGATACCATTGACCCACTGGTGCAGGGTCCTCACATCATCACAACAAAGGTATTTGATGTACTGAGACTTCTTCTGGATCTGGGGGTGCTGCAAGATTAAAGACAACGTTAAACGGAGTCTGCCGGAGAACTAAGCGTACTTTTCAGCTGGGGGTTGCAAAATGCCAGTGCTAGGACCGATTTTAAGTGGTTTTTACTCCACTGGGCCACAACCACTGGTTCTCTGTGAAGAAAGCCCTAAATCACACTCAGTTTTGGATGTAATGACTGTTAATTATGACTTCTCTTTTTAGTTATTCTGAACATTTTTTAAATGGCTGTATTTTACCTGAGGTTTTAAAAATTCTCTAACCATCTTCGTTTGTTGTGGAAACCCATGACATCAGTAAAATAAGCAATAAGTTAACAATGCAGCAGAAATATGTGGACACATGAAACAACCAGAATAATTATCATGACAATCAAAACCATATAATTAAGTACCTCATTATTCTGTCATCAAAACAATGTATATTTGGATTGTTAAAGATCGGGCTCTCTCAGAGAAATGTAAATTTATTTATTCTATTCTATACATTGCTTTAGAGCTCAGTTCCTAGGATAAGACATTTAATACCAATTTAGTCATTGAAAGCTACAGTCAGTTTTAGCCATCACCCTTGAACAATCAGACATGGAGCAAAACAATATCTAACAGTTTTTTCTCCCGATAATATAGGCTCCACAGCCTTGTCTTGGAATACATGCCCTTCTCCTCACGGATCACATTATAACCAACCACCATAGCAATCTTGAAAGAGCAGAGGACAGGGAGAAGAGCATATACTTTTCTGTAAGAGGAAGGGGAATTTCATTCATTCATTCAACTAATTCTTAATGAGCTACAACTATTTGCCAGATGCTTCAGTAACTGATGGGATACAAAACCGAAGAGGCCACCGCTTGTGCGGAAGGTAAGATGGGCTGAGTGAAAAGCTCTCGATAGCTGCCCGCTGAAAGAGCTGCCTCCATCTCTTCTTCCCTGACACTGCTCACCAGCAGCGTTCAGCCATCTGAACTAGGGGCTCCAGGCGGCTCTGCGCCTTTACTCCCACCCTCCCTTTCCGGTGACTGACAAACCGTTCTTGACTGATTCCTTCCATTTCCTGAGAGTTGGGCTAAAACCAAGGGTGTTCCACTGTAGCGGTGGCCCTGCCTGAGACAGTGTTTTTATCAACACATCAGAGAAAATCAAAGAGAAACCATCCTTTATCCTTCTCTCGTCATCTCTAACCTGGGAACCAAAATAACACCCTGAAGAGTATTATATGATATGATTGAGTATTTGCAGATTACTTGCTAGTTTAAAATTCATTTTAGGACCTCAAAAATTCTCAGCATTCATTCAATAGCCTTCAAATGGTCATTCAGGCAATATTGCAGGAGAAGGCCCGTTCCACTAATATAATGTTATTTTATTAAAAGTGGCGTTTATTGAGCACCAGCATTATGCTAAATATTCCACATATATTAGTGCATTCCATCCTCATGAAAACCCTATGAGTTTTAATTACCTCCACAATCTGAGAAGAAATGGAGACCCAAAGGGGTAAGTACCACTTTCAAAGTTATTTGCCAACAAGCGAAAGAATCAGGATCTGAAATCATGCAATCTCGTTTCAGGATCCATGCTATTAAATATTATGCCATACTACTGCCTTATAAATGGTGAAATTTTCTTCCAAATTTGCTGCCTCTCTTCTCTTTTTCCTAATATTATTCCACCACTTTTAAAATCGCACAAGAGCTAAGAGCAAGTATGGAGACAGTCTTTGCTAAAAATCAAAAGCTTCACATTTAAATGATTAAATACTTCAAAGAGAACATAGAATGAAATTGCTTCCAAAACAAATGAATAGCTACTCCAAAAAGGTCATTATTTCATTTCTAAAACGATGCTGATTTGGAACATTTGCATTCTTTAAGAAAATATAAAAATTTTGAGAATAAAAACATTTAAGAATACAATAAATTCTGGATTACTATTGTGCTATTTGATTATATTTTTCTGTTTATGTCAAACATTAGATTGAGACTGATAATTTCTAAAACTCTGTACCTAAAAGTGATACTATAAAATCACAGTCCAAGTGCCAAAGAAAAACCACTGAATGTATACTAACCATTTATTACTTTGGAAACACATATAGGCTTGAAAATTAGCTCCCTCAACTAACATGCAAGAAGCAAAAAAATAAAAAACATGCAATATTCCACCCCCTCTAATACTTTTGGTCCTTCTAAACCTCAAAAAAATAAAATAAAGAAGGCTTTAGAACAAAAATATTCTTACCCTAAGAATTCTATAAGCTGCAAAAGGAATTACGATAATACTGCAATAAATGCCAACTGTTGGTGAGGATGTGGAAAAAAGAAAACCCTTATATACTGTTGGTGGGACGGTAAATTGGTGCAGTCACTATGGAAAACAGTACAGAGGTTCCTAAAAAAGTGAGGAATACAGCCGAAACCGGTTTGGCTCAGTGGATAGGTCCCCGGTTCAATTCCGGTCAAGAGCATGTACCTTGGTTGCAGGCACATCCCCAGTAGGGGTCGTGCAAGAGGCAGCTAATCGATGTTTCTCTCTCATCGATGTTTCTCTCTATCCCTCTCCCTTCCTCACTGTAAAAAAATCAATAAAATATAAGAAAAAAAAATTAGGAATACAAGTACCACATGATCCAGCAATCCCTCGGCTGGGTATCTATCCAAAGAACATGAAAACACCAATTTGGAAACATATATTATGCACTCCTATGTTCACTGGAGTATTGTATACAATAGCCAACATGTGGAAACAACCTAAGTGTCTATGGACAGATGGGGTTGTGGGTCACATGTGAGGCCTGGACTGTAGCGGCCATCTGTGACTCTAACGTGAGCCAGTCTGAGAATATGCTGATATGTGGAAATGGGACAGGGAAAGACAGAAAGAATTTAGGTTCTCACTGACAATCTGAGTTATTAACTAACTAACTCTTACTGTCATGTAATAAGATCCCCCAAATAAATTTTACTTATTTGGGTTAAGTTTACTAATATTTACAAGAAATTAAAATTTAGAAAAACTTAAAAACAAGAGTATACAAATACACATTTTACTACAGAGGAGAGCAAAGGTACTTCACATGTCATATAACCCCTCTGAAAACTCCATTACACATCGGTGAGAGAGTGTGAGTGTAAGAGGCAAAAACATCTTAGCATTGGCAGAGGAGTAACTATGACATCATGGACCCCTTGTCAGGTCCTCAGGCCTCACTTTGAAAATTGCTGATTAAGCTATCTTCTTCCCCTGACTTAAAACTCATCTGCTGCTGTCACCTAAATGATACAGCGATATTCCCCAAGGAAGGATTACCTACAAAAGGGTTACTGTTACAATACACCTGATTTTATCAAAGCAATAAAAACTCCACCCCAAAACACTAACCAAACACTACTAGTACCCCAAACCTAAATGACAATTCTCAGAAAAGCAAAATCAAACATGACATAAACATGTAAAGCTGAGATACCAAAGGGTTACTAGGATGGAGCTAATGAGAAAGACATAATCATCTCCATAATTACCCAGGATTTTGTAAGTTGTTTTTATTAGTGCCCCAACAGATCACTAAAACTTCACTAAAATATCAATTCTCCAAGTACAGATATAATTGGTGGGAGTAGCTCAAAAATTTGGATAAAGGAGAGGGGGAAAAACCCTAACAACCACTCAGACAGGCAATAGAACCTGCATGGATTACCTACATGCATGGACTACCAGGGAGAGTGTGTGTTTGGGGAGGAGACAGAAGGTATTTATGGACCAGAGGAGATCAGTCCACTTTGAGCACAGTGCCCTCTGATGGTTCTACGAGTTAAGAACAGAAGAAAAACTAAACCACGTAAAATTTTATGTCTCAATTTATTTGGCTCTGATCTAAGTTTCCCTAAAATAAGCCTACTATGAAATAAAAACCTCAAATTTATAATCTAATCCGTTTTATATATTATGACTCAAAGTTTACGATCTGGTGTCCATTTCTTAGTGGCATCAATCTAGTAAGAGCCACTTAGCTAAGGATCAGCTGTAGTATAGCACATTATTCACTATCCTTCACGATTCCTTTAAAAATCCATAGAAAAAAACAAAACCAGTATACTCGATGAAGATCCAAACTATTCTGAAATGTCCAACAACACAGTCTATGTCTAACATCAATTAAAGTTCCTGAAAAGAGGTACATGTTTACCTTCAGCACCAGACAACAGTCTGTTGGGGCTTTGTATTTGTTCCGGTAGTCCTGTCCGTAATAGACATTGACGTGATCCAGCTGGAGAAAGCACACCAGATCCCGAGAAACCTAAGATAAAACACGGCCAAATGGATAAGTTAACAATAATGTGTAAGCAAGCAAATACTATAACTGGTAACAGTTTCTAGTAGAGAATGAAAATTTTACCATGTAGAAACTACTGCTATTTTACAGAAGAAAAGACAGTGAGATTCTTTATAAAAGTTTCTTTTTTAACCCAGGATGCAACAAAAAAGGCCGTTCCTTTTACTAACTGTCTTGCCATTTACAATTAACACTGACTTGCTTGGAAAAGGGTGGCATTTTAAAGAAACTTTAAATATAGTATAGCATATTAAAAATAATCTAGTATAATAGAGCTCTCTGGAAAGAACAAGAAAATAATGCAGTTCAGTGTCTGTCCACACATATCTCCAGCACAGTGATTCTCAAGTTGGGGTCACCTTATCAATTAAATAGGGGCAACAATAGATACTTCTCGGGGTGGCAGTAAGACTGGAAGAAGTGATACAGTGAGGAGCTTAAATCAGTGCTGGCCCCCATAAGCACAGAAGCGACAGGTAAGGCTGAAACATCCATAATCCCAGAAAGCTATTCTCCCCAAACAACAAGCAGCAAAAACTACTCTGGGAGAAGTCCCCAAAACTAATACAGAAAAGGATGGTTTCAAATTTGGCCAGAGAATGGAGATGGGCCCAACTAACGGGCAGAGGGTGAACATTTTCCAGTTTCTTCTTTATAACAGAACAGTAAACAAAGCAATGCTCTGTGTGTCCTACAGAAGTTGAAACAAATCGGAGCCTGGATTCACCCTGTCAGCATACGCACTACAAATTAAACCAATGAGCACAATGAAGAAACTCAAAAGCCAGCAGAAGGGACACACCTTCGCTTTTCCTTTAGGGACATAGTAGATACCAGATGCTCGCAAGAGAAAGTAACGCTTTTTCCAGGACTTCTTGCCATCATCTTTCAACCAAAGGACTCCTTCAATTTCTGGTACAGTTACAGAACTTCCACAAAAACATTCCTAAAGAAAGATAAGTTGGAAAGACATATGATCCTTGGATTCTCAGAACAAAGCTGTGTTTACTCCTGTGAAATGCGTGACACTGCAATTAAACCAAAATGGCTTTGTATTAAAACCATGCTATTAATTATACCTCAATCAGAACTTTCTATTTTAAACATAATATGATTTCAGAACTGCTTTAGCAGTCCTGTGAAGTTTTACCTAATATACAGTTTTGAAGAAACAGATGAAATGTCAACTGAGTTGCATACAAAGACACTTAATTGCATTTGTAAACAGCACAGTTATATTAAAGTGTCAGAACTAATATAAGCATTGAACTTTATATTTTTCCAAATTAATAACAGATTTAGATTAGCTGTCAAGCTACATAGGAATGCATTTTAAAAGAAAGCAACATGCTAAGTGAATGATTACAAAAAGCAACCATGTATTTAGTAAACATTTTAGAAATACGCAATAAAGATTAACATAGGACATATAGAGCCTAGATTAATTTCTCTCTCCTTGAAGTACAGAAAAATTAGGAATTATAAAAAGGATTTTTCTTAATTGTAGCAAGTAGCATATATAAAGCTGAGTGCTGATCTTCACTTTCCTAATTGCCTGTTGTAAGTAAACATTTATTCAGGTTTTCAAACATATGAATGTGTTTGGTCTTAGGTCTCTTAAATTAGCAAAAGCCAAAAATTTAATATGAATTTGTCTTACTACTCTCCAAAAGAAGGAGATATATGTATTTTAAAAAATGATTATGCCTGCAAACATTCAGTAAGACTAAGGCTTGAAATATTTTGTAAGAAGCTACTCATATTCAAATTTATCTCTGGGGAAGCAGGTAAAACTGCACAATCATATGCTTCATTGACCTGCCTTTTCTCCCACTCATCAGCTCCCACAAAGCTCATGCCCTTTTTAGTACACCAGCTGAACTCTCCATCAGGCTATAGGAAAATAGTCTTTTGTAGTTACAGTGCAAAAATAAAAACACTGCACTGACATAACTGACTTATAAAAAAGGGTGGTTAACATTTCACTATTATAATGGGAGAGTGAAGAGTCATACCTCCAACAGCACTTCTTTGTTTCTATCTGCCATCTCAGCTGTTTCCTTTTTCCCCAGAAGATAGTTCTGGAAAAATAAATAAGTGAAAGTTAAAGGAGAAACACATTCTATTATTCCCTTGGCACAAGCGCATATGTGATTTCTTCTAGAGATACAGCACCTCTGTGTCAGTTTCTGGCTGCGCAGAAGAGAAGGAACACTCTGGAAAGCAACCTGTGCAGGGACACCATCACTACACGGCTAACACTGGCTTCCTCCTTACCTTAGTCATTCATCTTCAACTACTCAACGTAAGTGCTCTCTCCCAAACCCTGAGGTAATACTACATGCCACAATATTATGTTTTGATATATCTAATGAAAGTTGTGTTTACAGGACCTGAAAGGTTTAAAAACTAAGTATGACAAAGAAGGCAAATTTCCTTAAAATATGCTGAGCTTAACTGACCCAGATGCAGAAAATGTAATTCTATGTTCTGGGTTGTAAAGAAGAAATGCCAAATTCTCTGAGACTACCATAATCTCATTTTGGTGACTCAACTAAAATATGAATTCTAATTATTAGCCTTATGAAAAAATTTTCAACAATCACCCATAAAAAGATCTACCCATATTCCCAAATGTGTATTCTTTACTTAAAATATCCAGTAAAGATGTGTAATGATAAAGCCACCTGAAGGATGTCTGATCAATACCTTTTTTATAAAATGTATTTTATTGATTTTTTACAGAGAGGAAGGGAGAGGGATAGAGAGCTAGAAACATCGATGAGAGACATTGACCAGCTGCCTCTTGCATGCCCCCTACTGGGGATTTGCCCGAAATCAAGGTACATGCCCCTGACCGGAATGGAACCTGGGACCTTTCAGTCCGCAGACTGACGCTCTATCCACTGAGCCAAACCGGTTTTGGCTGCTCAATACCTTTAACACTGCTACTATTTTTCCTCATTACTACTTTTTACAGGGGGCTGTATTCTGTTGATTTTTATAAATACTAGAGGCCCAGTGCATGAGATCAGTGTGGGACCCCTCAGGGGATGTCCACGGAACCGGCAAAACATCTCTCTTGCAGTTCAGGACCCCTCGCTCCTTACCATCCTCCTTAGTGGAGGCGGGAGAGGCACAGGCCACCGCAGCTGCGCTTGCTAGCCATGAGCTGGGCTTCTGGCTGAGCGGTGACCCCCCTGTGGGAGCGCACTGGTCACCCAGGGGCAGCTCCTGCGCTGAGCATCTGCCCCCTGGTGGTCAGTGCATGTTACAAAGACTGGTTGTTCAGCAGTTCAGTAGATTTGCATGTTATGCTTTTATTATATAGGATTTGGGCAATAGAAAGTATTAACTCAAAAATCGTTTTTGAAATAAGCAAAGATGCCAAGTAAATCAAAGTCACATGTATTAGAATGTGGAACCATTTATAATCAAGGTTACTAAAATTAAAAAATAATTTAAAAAAGAAATCAAAATCTTAACTGGATAAATGGCTGAAACAGAGAAACTTTAATATGTAAGTACTTTTCTCTGATGGACAGAAACTCACCAAGTAAACAGCTACTGACCACAGCTCTGGGACAGAGCAGAAACCTGGAAACTCCCTGGCGTTCCTGCTGCTGCCCCGAGGGCTCACCCCTCTGCTCTTTGGGCTGATCACCTCCCTGGGGCCTGACAACGGGGCCCAGGGTCTCTCCACTTAGCAGCAGTGAATGCTCCAGGGGTTTTACCACCACAGCATGCCAACCAGGTGGTGGCCAATCTTTTAACTCTACCAACTTAGCAAGGAAGAACAGTATCAGCATTTAAAAATACCAACCTCTGTGTTTGAGTCTCACCTGTGGATTTTTGAAAAGTGCATATTTTTCTATACGCTCCATAAACATAAGCCTGTTCTGACTATCTCTTGTCCAGTTCAGAAGATTTTCAACCAAGTTTTCATGGTCTTCAAAGATTCTTTCTGTCCCAAAAGAAAATACCAGTACTTTGTTAGTACTCACTAGAATGGCATCAAGTATATGAAACCTTGCAAATAATTCACAGCAGAACCACAGATCTTTACTGATACTACAGTCCTGGGTCCTTAGAAGTTTTCCACCTGTTTTCAAATAAGGGGACATGTCCCAATGGTAGTAAGTGACTTTAGCAACGTCACACGCTTGCTACATGGAAGAATGAGGACTGGAATATAGGTCTTCTTCTAATCTTCTTTAGCTTTCAGCCTTTTCCCATTCATACTTAAAAAAGAGTATGTTAGTTGCATATCATAAATTCTGATATTAAGTATTTCCAATAGTATTCAGTGACTGTAATTTTAAAAAATTCCAAGGTAATTTTTTTGAGTCACGAGTTTTACTTTTAAACAGACATATTTTCTAATTTCCAAATTAGGAATCAAAGCACACGATCTTTAGATTGAACATATATATTCAAAAAACCCATTTAGATACTAATTTTTTGAAATTTCTTGAAAGTTGCTTATGGTCTCATACTTAAAATTAATTTTTAGAAATATTCCTCTTCTGCTGGAAAAGAATGTATATTTTCCTATAATTAGGTAGTATTTCATAGATCAAACAAATTATTTTTCAAATCTCCTATATCCTTTTTTGTCTGCTTGCTTGTACTGATCATTGAAAAAGTTCTATTATGAAGGCTGATATGAGTTTCTCCTGGTAGTTCTGTCAACTTTTGCTTTATACAATTTAATGCTATTAGATAAAATTTAGAAATATGGTCTCTTCCCAGTGAATATGTGTGTTTTTTTCCACCTCTAGTAATGCATTTTGCTTAAAGTCTGTTTTGTCTGCTATTAACAAAGTTAAATACCTTTGTTTTGGTTAGTGTCTTTTCACATTCCTTTTACTTATGTGTATTTAGATAACAGGTCTTTTATAAACAGCTGCATTTTATTTATTCATCCTTTCTAATAATATTTATTTAACTGAGTAGTTTACATTTATCATAATTTGTTTCCACCATCTTATTTGGGCTCTTAGTAGCCCTTGTTTTCTTTTCTTTTATTCATTCAACAAATACTGAATGAATGACCACGTATATATATTTTTTAAACTTTATTTTTCAAATACAGTTAACATTTACTATTATTTTTTATTAGTTTCAGGTGTACAGCATAATGGTTAGACAACCATATACTACTTCACAAAGTGGTCTCCTGATATTTCAAGCACCCACCTGGTTCTAATACACTTATTGATATTACTGACTAAAGTCACTATGCTGAACTTGACATCCCTGTGACTATCAATTTGCATGTAATCCCTTCACCCTTTTCACCCAGCTCCACAATCCCCTTTCCCTCTGGCAATCAACCAGTCTGATCTCTGTATCTATGAGTTCACCTCATACTACAGTTGAAGCACTGTACCATGTATGATTAAACAATAGTTACTTAAGACACCATAGTCAATTATATAAGAGGTAATACAGCAATATTACAAATGTGAGTCTTTAAATCTATGATCATAAAAATATTCCAAAACTAGCATCCAAACATTTTCTGTGTATCATGATGCTAGTATATCTGAACTCAAACAAATTTTCTAATTAAGAGGAGTTATAGATGAGTACTATTACGAGAATACATTTTTATTCATGTTAATGATGATCTAACAACTTATGGCTTAGTTTTGGGAGTTGTGTACATATTTTCTGAGAGAAGGGGTCAATAATTAAATTTTTTTATTTCTCTGTAAATTGCTGTGAATATTTAAAGATATAGTAAGTAGTAAGAGAAATGCAAATACATATTTTAAGTAAAATAGCAAGTTAAAATTGATTACTAATTCAATTAAGTATGCTAAGAGAATTACTGCAAGATTTCTGTAATCATACAACTAATATTACAAAACAGGTTTTAAGAGTCAAGAATTATATAAGAAATGAGGATGTTTAAAATTAGATGACACCACACCAAAGTACAAGTCTTAGAAAACTAAGACATACTACATCTAGCTAAAAATAAGATATTTGAGCTTTATTTGTCTCCTGAAAATCAAATGCAGGAATAAAGACTTCAATACAAATGTGAATAAATTGGTCTTCAGTAAATGTGATCTATGTAGTTCTTATTTGAAGGGAAATAATATCTTGTTATCTTAAAACACACACACACACATACACACACTCACTCACAGTTTGTTCTATAAGAAAATCTAAACTCAACTAGATACCTCATATTCAAAGAAATCTCAAAATACTTGGAAAAAAAATAATGTAAAAAGCCAAGTTTATATTATAGAGGATAAAATATAAATATGTCTCCAAGTGCTTTTATCAACATGACAACTGTTAGAATTAAAAAGTGAAACAATGAGATTACTAACCCATTTGTAACTCAGAGACGGTTTCTACCAGTGACCAGTCTAAACTGTAACCGCAGTGGGATTTGTCCATCAGGTTATCCAGCACTTGTCTCACTGTCTGTCTCTCATCCACCATCATTGTTTTAGAACTATCATCTGACATGTGGACTCTAATAACTAGCTATAAAAGGCAAAAAGAAAATTAAACGTAAACCACAAATTAGACATTTTAGAAACTTCTTCCAATAATTGAGTAATGCCCATAAATATAAAACAAACTTAAATTTATTAAACAAGAATACTCTAAAATTAGGTATTAAATAACCTACATAAACAAATTTAAAGTCTCAAAATTTTAATAAGTTAATATTATAATATGATTATTTTGTTTTTCTGTTACAGTAACTTAAAATAAGAAATTTACTTCTTTAAAAATGCATTTTATCCACATGTGAAAAATATATTAGGAAGAAATATCCCTCTGTAAAACTGATTTAAAAAATCCAAGTATCACCTTTTTCACTTGTGCCTCTTTAATTTTCTCCAGGGCAACTCTGATCTTCTCAGCTTTCAATTTCGCTGCTTGTTCTTCCTGTGAACAAAAGGGCTTCAGATAAACTAATGCTAAAATAATGAGATTTTAAAAAGAAGTCTTTATCCTTAAGGATGTTGCTAGCATTGAATTTCAGCAAGAATATAACTTCATACACTTATATAAAGTATATTTCAAATAACCCTGTTCACAAAGTGAGAGCTCACAGATTATAAACTTTTTTAAAGATGCAGACTTGAAGATCTCTTATAAGACTAGATTCCATATTCCAGAGAAAAAGAAACCTGTAAAGTAGTAGATTGATGAGTTTGATTCTGTCCATCTGAAGCAGATGAATTTGGGGTTCTGGGGTAGGGAAAACATGAATGTATTTAAGTTATCTGTGGGCCTACCAAGTTGTTACACCTGCACAATCCCTAACTCTGAATTTATACCCCTCCAGAGCATGGGCAATCCGTCTTTTGCATACTAATACTTTGTTCTCTTACACTGAAAACATATCATAACAAAAATAGCAAAACAAAACAAAAAAACCTCAGTATTAATTTGCAATTATAAATAATTCCTTAATTAAAAAATGTAGGCACTTTCTCATTAATATACTAATAAAAACAGAAGAGGCTACATTATAAGTTTTACTCTGCTTTGGAAAAAAAACACACAATATAATCAATGTCTCATGTCAATAAACTCAAATTTATTTTCATTAAATCATTGATAATTTTTAAGTTAAATATAATTTTTCAAATATTTAATTTTTAGTAAC
Source organism: Lasiurus borealis (assembly GCA_004026805.1). NCBI lineage: Eukaryota > Metazoa > Chordata > Mammalia > Chiroptera > Vespertilionidae > Lasiurus > Lasiurus borealis. The sequence goes on from PVJN01007683.1 coordinate 63,146, forward strand.
TTCTACTTTATAAAGTTTAGATAAGTAGTAATAAAATTATCAAGAACTACAACCATACCTAAACCATTAGTCTATTTTTTTTTTCAAAACAGCATATAGTGCTCTAATACCAGTACTTACCTGCACTTTCCAGCAATAGGCCATAGTACACTGTAGCATTAATCGCCAGTTGAAAAACATATGTAAGTAAACCTTTACATATAAAGGATTACTTTCTAATTCTAAACTTTGATTTCTCTGGAAAATAACTAAGAAAAAGATAAGCTACCAGCTTGTAGATTGCTTTATTTAATATAAAATTTAAAAACACACACACACAAACAACCAAAGAAAAAACTAATTATATCAGATAAACACTATCTGCTGGGGATTCTAATTAAAAACCACAACCCGTGTGTTACTCTTCATTAAAAACCTAAAGCTATTAGTGTAAAAAAAAACACCCCAAAACAGATTCACTCTTCTCCTAAATTCTGTTGGCTTGCCTGTTTCTGAATTGCTCTGCTTTCCTCTTCATATTCTAGGCTCTCTCCCCGCATTTCGAGCTCAGTATTTACTCACTACGCTGTGAAACAGAAAAACCAGTGGTTGGGGAAGACACTGGGCTTGTTTGTCAGAAATCTGATCCTTGTGAATGAAAGGAGCCAGGGAATTAACATAATAACCACCAAGGTCTGGAAATACTATCTGTAAACCCAATTAGACAGAAAACAAAGAACTTTATTTTAACAATGGAGCGGAGTAAGATAAGACTGAATTCTTAGACTATTGTAGATATATTTGATTAAGAGTTTAGATCATCCTACCTACACTATGCAAATAAACAGAATTATTGTTGATTATATATTTTAACAAGTTTTTTTCTTAAGAAAACTAAACTACTACTATAAATTTAAATCTCAAAGTCTGATGAGGAAAAACTGGTATGTAGAATCAATGCTTTGCATATTTGGAATATAAACATGAACTTCTAAAAGGCCAAATTCTTTTATATTATAATCAGTATACAGAAGTTAAAAAAATTAGATGTCCTCAAAAGATAATATATTTTTAGGATAAAACATATTCAAGAGAATGAGAAGACAGCTATCTACACTAGGAAAAAATATTTGCAAAATATTTATCAGTCATATCTGATAAGGAACTATGATCTAAACTATACAAAGAATTCTTAAAACTAACAAGAAAATTAACCCAATTTAAAAATGGGCAAAACACCTTAATAATGAGTTACACAGAAGATACACAGATGGCAAGTACGACTATAAAAAATGCTCAGACTCATATGTCATTAGGGAACTGCAAATTAAAACCATGAGATACTACTACACCCATTAGAATGGACAGAATTCAAAACACTGTGAACATCAAATGCTGCTGAGGCTGTGGAGTAACAAGAACTCGCATTCACTGCTGGTGGGAATGCAAAACGGTGCAACCACTTGGGAAGACCGTTTGGGGGGCTCTCAGAAAGCTAGACATTATATGATCCAGCAATCATGCTTCTTAACACTTACCCAAATGAGTTGAACACTTACCTCCACCCAAAAACCGATATATAAATGTTTACAGTAGCCTTATTTAAAAATGACAAAACTTGTAAGCAACTAAGATAACTTTCAGTAGGTGAATAAAGATAAATTGTACTGATTCCGGACAATGAGATATTACTCAATGCTAAAAAGAAATGAGCTATCAAGCCATGAAAAGATTTGGAGGAAACGGAAAAGCCTGCCACTAAGTGAAAGAAGCCAATCTGAAAAGGCTATAGATTCCAACCATATGACATTCTGAAAAAGGCAAAACTATGAATCTAGTAAAAGGATTAGTGTTGTAGGGGGCTGGGCAGAGGAAGGGGTGAAGAGGTGGAGCACAGAATTTTGTGGGAGTGGAACTATTCTAATTGTATGATACTCTAATATCAGATATATGTCATAATACATTTGTCCAAACTCATAGAATGTACACCACAAAAGTGAAGCCTAATATGAACGATGGACTCTGAGTGATAATGATGTGTTAATAGAGGTTCATCAACTGTAACAAACGTACCATTCTGGTGGGAGATGGTGATAATGGAGACTATGCATGTGTGGGGGTAGGTGGTATATAAGAAATCACTTTACCTCCTTCTAAATTTTACTTTAAAATATAAAGTCTATCCAAAAAAGGAACATGAGAATTTAAATATTACATCTGATATTGGTTATAAATTTTATTATGAAAATTTATTTTCACAACTCCCATTTTAGTATATAGATAATATGTACTATATACTAGATAGAACACAATCAGTGCTATGTTTAGAAGCAATGACATCAAAAGTAATTCAATGATAAGATTCGCTTATAAACTCCTAGATCAGTTTTTGCTCCACAGGCTAACAGGAAAAAAACTGATGCACCGGAAGAAAGGTTTAAAGAAACAAAAGACTAGAATAAATTCCATTTAAAAAAAAAAAAAAAGGAAAGAAACAAGATACACGCAACCAATGAACATACATTACCCCAATGAGATTTCCTAACCATGAATAAAAACCGCTTTTCGGGAAAACAGCAAGATAGGCTATTTCAACATCCAAATTTAGCTATTCTCCCATTTGCTTACTAACATATTACTCTTTACATAAATTGGTCTGTGTTAAAACTATCAAATTCAAACTTAAGAGCTATGTGCTTAATTTCAACCTAGGGAAATTTAAGTTCATTCTTCTCCAGTTTACTAACAAGAATTTCCGTGCTAGGAGCTTTTTGAAGAAACAATCAAGATACCTCTAAGTTCTAGAGTTGGGAGCAAAAGTGGAAATAAAACATTCATATCAAACTGCAAAATTCATAGTATTTTATTCTTCCTCAGAAAGTTTGAATTTCACCTACTTTATTTGAGCTGTAATCATATCTTTTAACCACAATAAGAAACTGTTTTAAGCTTATAGAGTACAGTGCAATATAGGAAAGATCAGCAAACCTTTGCTAATGTACTTAGATTATATACTTAAAAGACATCTAGTAGTTTATTTTATAAAGGCAATGCAAATCTATGTTTAATATCTGTAACCTATGTTAATACGAAGAACAGAGTTTTATTCATCTCATGTTCTCTCTTTTCTGTTAAAGCCAACAAACTCAGGTTTTAAGTCTTCTGGCCCTTCTCTTTGGCCTATTCCTTTCTTTACCCAGTTTGTCCCATAACTCTCCTAACTATATGTAAAAGATACCTCACACATATAATAACTGAACTCTCTTTCCTACCCCTTCTCTTACAAAAGCAAGAGACAACCTATTTTCCACCTGAAAAACTCCTGTGTGGCTATCAATAATCATCAAATGCCAAGCCTCCTCAAATTTACATCAAGGACAAAAACTCAGTGAAGATTTTAAGATTAAATGAAAGCCAATGCTGTGGCTACAAAGTGTTAGAGCATTGTCTTCAGTGTAAAAAACAGAATACTTGGAGAGTTACAGTGCTAACAGACGGCTAGGGAATTCCTTCAGCTAAGAAATTATTATGGCTTTGTGGGTCCAGAATAAATCTTACTGAAATTATGGGCTAAAGAGAAGTTAGCAATTTCCTCGGAATCTAGTTTATTTCACAGATTAAAACAATAAACAAACAAACAATGTAGATTAAAAGAATTAAAAGAAAACTTGGAGTAGTAAATAGTTTGATGCCTATGAAGTGGTTTATTCTAGAAACCTGTTTAGGGCCAAAATAGTAACAACTAGTTTACTTCCCTTAAAGAAATCATGCAACTGCCCTGACTGGGTGAGCTCAGTTGGTTAGAGCGCTGTCCCAATACACTGTTTTGTGGGTTTGATACAGGTAAGGGTGTAAACAGGAATCAACCAATGAGTGCATAAATAAGTGGAGCAACAAATCAATGTTTTCTCTATCCTCCTTGCTCTCTAAAATAAATATTAAAAAATAAAGCAAAGAAAGAAATCATGAAATTGATATGACTCTCACTGAGAACATTAGAGAGCTAACATTATCTGAACACCTTGAAACTTGTCACACACTAAACTAAGGCCCAAAAGACTAATCTTTCTAGGATCATACTGGCGGTTACCAAGTGACTGCTTGCCTTTTACACGGCAATGTGACAGACAGTTCCTTTTGCCCTAGGGTCTTAACACAAACTTTGAGATAGCAGTAAATAAAAACTGCCTGTCAAAAATAAAAATTGTCACCTGGCCTGGATTGGTGAAAACAAACAAAAAAAAAAGGTGTTTTTTTTCTTTTTTTTTTCTGGGTGTTACAGTGTCCTAGTTTGGACGAGTGCAGGTCAGGTGGGTCAGTAACCGGACACATGTCCTCTGGGTAGGGAGAACCACACGACCACCCAGGAGATATCCAAGAGGCACAAAGTGATTTTAGCTTCAGGAGAGCCAGGTGCCTGGTACAGAGGCACTGACATTGAGAGGCCGCTGTGGCTTAGGTGATCTAGAAGTTCTGCCACTTCTGCTCAACTCCATTCACTGCCCCACCCTAATACTTAGGTTCTATGCTACAGAATCACATTCCCGCTCAGATTTCTTACTGTATGTGAGCAGGACAGTGACTACATACACCAGTAACACCGGCACTGGGGTAACAGGAGATGTGATCTGAGGAGGAAATGACTCTGATGCTGCAGTTGCATGACCATCACTTGGGCTGAGGGAGATAAGTTACTGACTGCATTTACCCCAAACCTGCAAATAACCACTCGCTCTATGACAGAAACTGTTTTGTTCATTGGCATATTAGGTTGTAAATGCTGTGTGGCACATAGTAAATATTTGTTGAATGAATGGAATTATTCTCTTCAATAGTTTTAGGGGGGTGGGAGGGAATTAAACTTAGCATGCTTGGATGACTTACTTCCTAGCTACTTTTCCAAATCCAAATCAAGACACACACACACACACACACACACACACACACACACACACACACACACACACACACAGTATATTTTATACTCATATATGTATATTTTACTATTGTGGCTCCAGCACAGTCTTTTCTTCAGCTCCTCAAACATGCCAAGCTCTGT
>PVJN01007684.1:0-67357 GCA_004026805.1 Lasiurus borealis
ACTTATTGCTGGGGTGTTTGGTTCTCGGGGACCCATCTCTGATCCCATTTTTTGACCACTGAGCTCATGTTTTTCAGACACAGGATGCCTCACTCTGTCCCAGTACATCCTCCTTGACCCCATCTTGATGTTTTTCATCATGGCTGCCATGCTGAGCATGGTCAAGTACAACTCCTGTGCTGACAGGTCAGAAACACCATCTTTGGGAGAGTGTGTATGTGTGTGGGCGGGACAGGATGGGGTGGGAGTGAAATGAGGGGGGGCGATGGAGGTCTAGAGGCTATGGCAGCTCCAAAATTTCTATCATGGTCAGGGACAGGGTAAGTGCCTAGAAGACCTGTCTTGAGGCTGAGGTTAAGGCAACCCAACTTTTTAAAAATCTTAGATTACCCATTTTAGATCACAAAAATAGATTTGAAAAAGTTTTCTATAGATTTATTTTGCTTTACATAAGACTAAGAAAATGTCGATTGTATTTTTCAAGAATATTATTTTTACAGTGGGGGCGGATTTAGATCGGGGTTTGTGGATATTATGGAGGGTCCTAATGCCTTCCCACCAACTTATAAGCCACCCATTGGCACCAGTGCTGGCTAGGAGACCCCAGAACAACTTTATCTTTCACACTCTCCATCCTAGAGGGTTAGGGAACCAGGGTAGATCCTGCTTGGGAGTGTTTGTCTTCCTTCCCTTGTTGGGTGTCCATCCAGCCCTGACCTAACGGTGGGAATAGTGTATGTAAAGGCTGGCTTGAGTGGCCCAGAGCAGTCAAGAGCTGAGTTCTAAAGCTATACTAGAGGGCCTCGTCTTCCCCAGGTAGTCCTTTCCAGATCATTCTTCTACCTCTGAGAGAGTAGAATACATTCATTCTATTCAAACCAAAAGACTCGTCTAGGCTTTTCTAGAAGTCCACTTGGTTTCACCATGACAGCACTCATTAAATTACATTATCTCGGTAAATGATGTTATGCTAATAAAGCCTGATCCAGGGGCCACCAGGTCTCTCTGGCTTTGGGTTATCTTCTGTCTCTGCCAGATTCACTTTCACCTGCCGTTTCTGAGATGCATACTCTGTGCCAGGCACTGTGCTGGAGGTACAGCGGGACTTAGGTCTGGCTGTTAAGGAGCATTCGCTCTGGCAGGGGAGACCGCCGGAGTGAGAAAATTGCAGCGCAGTGTGTTAGGAGCTGTAAGCACAGCACACCTTGGCACCGACTGCCTGGCTGGAACCATGCTCCACCGCTTGCTAGCTGTGTTACCTAACCTCCCTGTCATTTGCTTTCCCCATGTGTACTAGTAAAAGAGGATAATAATAGGATCTACCTCGTGGGGTTAGCGAAAGTTGAAGAGTTAATGTGTGTAGAGTACTTGGAGCAGTGCCTGACACATAGTAAGCACTCGACAAATGCTGGCTTTGACAGGTCCAGAGGTGACAAAGGAGCGGGCTGACTCCATTCAGTGGCTTCTCTGGATTTCCCTTTGACATCCACATGACTGGTTATCCCTTAAAGAAAAGTTTCTTGCTTACTTATCCAGGAAAGCACTGACCCTCTTTACAGAAAAAGACCCTCCTCACTCCCACCCACTCTGTGCTTCCTGCAATTTCAACTTTCACACATCTTACTGTCCTTGGAGCCACATGGTCCCCTGAGGTTAGGATCCCGCACAGAAAGGGCACAGCACAGACCACTCAGAATCAGAGAACCCCCGCCCTTGCCCACTGACGCTCTTGCTTTTGAGTTTGGTTCCGGGTGCCAAACTGAACTCTGTGTCTTGTTGGTTTTCAGGCCCTTCTCTGCCCCCTGGTGGTTCTGGCTCAGCCTGACTGGCATTAATCTGGCTGGTGCTATAGGGGTCAAGTTTGTTGGCCTCTTTATCATCCTGCACGTGGGGTGGAACACCGTCTCAGACCTTTGGCACCTGTTCGGAGACCTCAGTCTTTCATTGGTGAGAACCAAGTGCTTAGAGAAATGTCTCTGCTCCCCAGTATTGCCCAGCAGAGCCAGTGGCCTACCTCTGCCTCTACTGCAGGCACGGAGTGGCTGGGTTCTGGGCCCAGGCAGGCTGGACAGGCTGTTCAGTGTAGGCAGCAGGACGGGGGAGTGGGCCCTGGCTGAGAGGCTGGAGAGGTATAAAGGGCAAGGATAGACGCACATTCCTGGAATTCACTTTTGGCATTTGTTTCCGCAGTGTTTTTAAAATGCCCTGCGAACCACCCAGCCAGAGGATTCTGTCCAGTTTGGCTCATGCCAAATGCTGGTATATGTCAGGCGCTGACGCAGGGGAACTTAGGTGAAATGGTCAGGGAGATTTCTGAACTCAGTTTTCTTTTCCCGCTCCAGGCTTTCCAGACTTGGAAGCCAGTAATGTTTATTACAGTATTGTTTATGAAGGGCTGATTCTGTGCTGGCCACTATGCAGTAAGCTTCTTTATGTAACAGTCTTATGTGGTAGGTAGTTATTACCCTCTCCTTACAAATGAGGAAATCAAGACCTAGAGAGGTAATAACGTGCCCCATGTCTTACAGGCAATAGAGGCAGACCCAGGGTGCAGACTGAGGGGAGGCAGACTCTTTTACTAACTGCTGCTCCATGGCCTCTGAACCAAGTCCTCCCAACAAGTTTATTTATTCACAAAATCCAGACGTGCTATCCTCTGAGTGTGAGACACAATGTGCAGATGAATAAAACAGCGATCCCTGCCCTCTACAGACAGTGGAGAAAGAGAGCAAGTGAACAGGCAATTATAGTTCAACCAACGAGTTCTGTGAGAGCACAGAGGAGGGTGTGAAGCAGTCTCAGGTGATGCAGGAGGCCGTCTGGGAAGACACAGAGGCCTGAAGTTAAATTAAGGAGCAGACATCCATGTGGTGGGCGGGGCTGGCCAGTACAGGAAGCTCCAGGAAAGTGCAGGGGACCAGTGTGACTGGGATGTAGAGCAGATTGATGAGTGACGGTGCTGAAGGTACAGGCAGGGCTTTGTTGGTGGCGCAGTGACAGGCTCCTTTTCAGTCCCGGCATTGTTTCAGTAGTGGGTGTTAGGAAAAGCATTTCCACATAGTTTTTCTTCATGGCTGTTAGTTTTTCAATTTTATTGTGACTGTGACTTATACATAAACACATATATAATGCACATGTAAGGCATAAGGAATAACACTGACTCTGTCCGCAGGTGACTGTGGGAAAACACCTGACTGCGCGCATCCTGTGCCTCATAGTGCTGCCGCTGGCTCTCTACATGGCCATCTATGCTGTCCACTTCGCGGTGCTGAATCAGAGGTACAGCAGAGCCTTTCCAGCCGCTCACTCTGTTTTCCTCCTGCCTCTAAGCCTGTGGATGGGCCATGTGATTTCCTGGGTCTGTGGTTGGGATGACAGGAGGGGACCCAAGGTGTTTTCCTGTTGGTTTTTTCCTGGGTTCTATCTTTTGGGTATCGGAAAGGCCAATACCCTTGGTAAAGAATTTCCTAACAGCCAACAGCCCCTTACCCCTCAACAAAGCCACTGGTGTTTAACAGGGATGAGCCACCATAAGGTGTGCAGTTAGAATGAGGATAATAATAACCATAACATTAGCAGCAGCTCCCATGTAACAAGTAGCTACTGAGTGTCAGGAATGTTCAGCATTTTGTACCCATTATCTCATTTAATCATAATTACTTCTCAATCTTTAAATCCCCTGTTTATAACCGAGTTAGGTATCTTCTGAAGGCCCCTCGCTAGTAAGTGGCTGAGCTGGAATTTGGACCCCAGTTCTCTTCCTCCATCACCCATATCTGTCTCACGATGCCTCGCTGCCACTCTGGCTGTACTTAAATGAGCGAGCAGGGCTCTTTCTGGGCTCCTGGGAAGTCCTGATCGCACTGCATTCACGGGCTCTGCCCTGCTCCTGCTCTCCCACAGCGGTCCCGGCGACGGCTTCTTCAGCTCCGCCTTCCAGGCCCGGCTCTCAGGAAACAGCCTTCACAACGCCTCCGTCCCTGAGTGTGAGTGTCTCCCGGCCCTGGTGCAGGGCAGAGGGTTTCTGGGAGTTGAATTAGAAAAGACGACCATGCTGGTTTGAGTTATTTCAGTCTGTAGAGGGCAAAGTGGGAGAAAGACCCAGATATGTTTCAGTACGAGTACTCAAGAGAGGGAGTTGGGACATGGGAAGGCCAACCAGAGAGGCTCTGTTTGGACCTTTAGTGCCACTGGTCAGTTTCCGCCGTGGTGTGCTGTGACTCACGTGTGTTCAGTTATTCACAGGTAGTAACTGAGCAAGCCTTAGCCATGTTGGAGGCGGTAGGTGGACGCACTCCAGCGCGTAGAGTCTGATGTAGAGAGTCTGCATGATATGACCGCTCGGGTTAAGTACATAAAGTGGGAATACAGGATGCGAGAGATGGAGTGAATGGTTTGGGAGTCAGATCCTGGCAGGATGTGTAGATTTCAACAGATGGAGAGCGAGGGGAGAGCATATTGGGCAGAAGGCATAGCATGATCAAAGTCAAGGACAGAGCAAAAGTCAGGGCACAGATTATATATAGAAAAGTACCTGAAAATAAGGTTGAAAAGATGGGTTGGGCCAGATAGTGAGGGTTTGAAATGTCTGGATGAAGTGTTTGACTGCATTACACAGAAATTGGAGACCAGTGGAGGTGTTGGGCAGGGCGGAGGCCTGGAAGGCTGTGCCTTAGGGAGATGCCTCTGGTGGTTGAGTATAGGATGGCAAGGGAGAGGATGGGATTGGAGGCAGGAGATATCCTCTGGGATGCTGTTGTAGGCATTGAGCTGAGCACTGAGATAAGGCAACCGGGCATAGTCAAGGGAGGTTGGACATGGAAATGGAGTAACAGGATGTCACTAAGGACTTGAACCCAGGTGATTGTTTCTGGAGGCAAAGACTGTCTTTTAGTCTCCACAGTGCCTTGTACAGTGCCCAGAACCCTGGGCCTTCCAAGGTTCTGGACTAAACAGAGGAAAGCAGGCAAAGCAGTCAGTGTGGAAGGGCAGATACTGAGTTCTACATCAGTGACTTTGACTTTGAGGAACTTGGAGAAATCGTGCAATGGGGCCAGCGGGCTTGGGGCTGAAGCTTTCAAAGGCGGAATCAGCAGCTAAAGGGTGATCAGTGCTGTGACAGTGCTATGACCCGTAAGGAAACTAGAGAGGAAGAGAAAAAGACTGAGGTCAGGTCACTGGGATTGCAGGCGGAAGGGGACCTAGGAAAGGAGCTGCGGAGGAGCCGTTCATGAGGGAGTATGGGGCTGAGAAGGAGGAACAGAGGGCATTTTAAAAAGCAAAGGTGGTCAGCTTTATGCAAATTCCTCTTCATCATTTATAAAACCGAGCTCAGCTGTGACCTCTTCCGTCAAGCCATCCTCTTCCTCCTTGGGCGAGAAGTCATCCTCCCCTGCCCTGGGCTCCCACATGTCATACATTGTCACGCCTTTGCCAGAGCACTTGCCCACTGCCTTGTGCTCATTAAAGCCATTTTCCCCACGACTGGGCTTGCCGTGGGTGCAACCAGTCCTGCTCCACCTCAGATCCAAGTGTAATAATCGGCCCAGTCTGCTGACCAAGTGAATGGACAGAGGAAGACAGGGCGGGCCATCTCTGGTGGAGTGAGACCTTTTTTGGTGGAGTGGGGAATGGCAGGGTGGCCAGAGGAGTTTGAGGGACTGAGAAAAGGAACAGTAAAACGGAAATGAGGTTTTCTCTGCCTTTTTTTTTTTTTTTTAATTCAGTGTAAAGAAAAAGCCCAAATACCATGAAATAGTTACTTCATATGGTACTGGATTCAGCAGCACAGAAGTCTGTCTTAACTGTCTGTCATACCATCATATCTTGGGGAACATTCCAGATAACGATAGAATGCTTCTTCCTTTATTCCATTGAATGTATGTCCAGACCTTGACTGAAGGACAAGCGGGCCTAAACTTTCACTGTTACATGCAGTGCTCTAATCACACTGTTACACCAGGTTCTTCCGAAGTGCTTAGGAGGGAGGGAAGGGCTCCCTGCAGTGAACTCCCTCCTGAGTTGACCCTAAGCAGTGTGAAGGCAGTGATACACCTGCGTTGGGTATCCTCAGGCCAGTGGGGTTTGTAAGGGGGTTATGAGGGGCTTGGGAGGCCCCCTCCAGTCAGCGGCGGCTTCTAGCGCCGTGCTACTCACACCCCACCCCACCCGCCTGCCTTCCTCCTAGACCTGGCCTTCGGCTCTGTGGTCACTCTGAAGAACCTGCGGATGGCCATCGGCTATCTCCACTCCCACAGGCACCTCTATCCTGAGGGCGTTGGCGCCCGCCAGCAGCAGGTCCGTGAGCCTCTTCTGCACTGGTACTGACTGAACTTGTGGGACTGAACTTGCCCTTGACATTCATGCTGCCCATCCTTTGCTTGCACTGTTTCCCCCCCTTCCTACACCCTCTTCCTCTTTGCCGTCGTTAACTCAGCTTCTTTAGGCTTCAGCTTCGGCTTCAGTGTTCCCCTCTAATCACTGTGATACTGCATTACTTGGTACTGGATTAGGTGCCCCGGCCAGGGTTTGCAGCTGCAACCCAGATACATGCCCTTGATCAGAATCAAACCTGAGACCCTTTGGTGTATGGGCTAACACTAACCACTGAGAAACACTGGCCATGGCTTAATTATTTTTTAAAATGCACTAAATCCTCTCTGTTATAGAAGGTATCATGGTTCTTCCTTCTTGTGGGAAAAGTCCTCTAAATGCCCAAGGAAGGAGGGAATCTCACTCAATGCTGCTTCTGAGTCCTGCTGGGAGACGCGATCCCTTGGGTTGGTGGCTGGGGTTCAGAAAGGCTTAAGAATGTGGGTTTGCTGTTGACAGCCCTGTGGCTGGTTGTGCCGATAGTGATGGCCTCCTCCCTCCCCTTTCCTCCTCTCACTCCTCACCCTCACCCAGGTCACCACCTATCTGCACAAGGACTACAACAACCTGTGGATTATCAAGAAGCAGAATACAGACTCAGGTAAGGTGGTGGGGAATTGATGCTTCTTGTGTGATTACTTATTCTCAGTCTTGCACATTTCTCATGCCTCCAGAGAAAGGTATCAAGATCGGCTTTCCTGAACATTCTTTGACGTGTTTACTATCTCAGTTATCCTTTTAGCAGTTATTTATTGAGCACCTACTAGTTCTAAGTGCTATTGTCAGCCTAGGGGATTAGCAGTGAGTAAGACAGATAAGATCTCGCTCTCAGAGCTGCATTTTGAAGCCAGAGCAGGACCAAAGCTCAGATTAAAGCTCAGACTTGATCTAGAGCAGCGGTTCTCAACCTGTGGGTCGCGACCCCTTTGGGGGGTCCATCGACCTCATCACAGGGGTCGCCTAAGACCATCAGAAAACACAGATATTTACATTACGATTCACAACAGTAGCAAAATTACTGTTAGGAAGTAGCAATGAAGATAATGTTATGGTTGGGGGTCACCACAACATGGGGAACTGTATTAAAGGGTCATGGCATTAGGAAGGTTGAGAACCACTGATCTAGAGAATTACCTGGGCATGCCACCAGGGGCTGGTGAATAGCTCCAACTGGAGCACATGCTGGCTGCTCCCTTCTAATTTAGGACACGCCAAACATTGCAGATCCCTGGCATATGGTACAGCTCCAGTTGTCTTGATATGATAGTGTTGCTGCCTACTGGTCATCGTTGGACTGGGCAGTCAGTTGGAGATGTGAGGGCTGTCAGCCCTGTGCTGGGCCTGTCTAGGCTGCTCTCTGGTACCTCAGTCAGTGCCTGCTAGTCTGCTTCTGCCTAACCGGGCAAAGCTGCTCTGAGGCACACCTTTTGGGCTCTCAGGGCCTATGATAGGGGCTGTATCTGGAGCTTGCTTTTTTTTTTTTTCTTAGGCAGCTAGCTGTCTGCAGGCTATGCCTTCTGCTGCATCTGCGAGAACAGAGGGCATCTCCCACTCCCCTGAGCCCCTGCAGATTGTCCTGTGCCACAGGCATCCTCTGTGACTCCCCAGCAAACGCCACCTTGCTCAGCCTATCTCAAGTCAGCTGCCCCTGAGCCTTTGTGGGGAAAGGCGGATATCATCTGAATTCATCTTCTTTGTTCCTTTCCCCACTCCTCTTCTTGCTGTGGTGTTTGGATCAGAATGTGGCATACACAATCACTGTCTTTGCATCCTATTCCTTAGTATTATAAATTATGACACTTTTGGGCAGGATCTATGTCTATACCCTTCTTTAATACTGGTATAGATTGGGTTTTTATTCAACAGGCCAAATTTAAGTGGTCTATCACAATAAGATGTTAATGAGGGGAGACCATCTTTACTTTGAAAGTCATGTGGGCATAGCTGAATCTTTGAACATCCCTGGTCTGTTATTGCATTGTGGCTTGTAGGTTAAAGTAGCTGCATTTCACCTGGGCAACTAAGAACTTGTGAGAAGGCAGTGTCTGCAAAGCACTGTGGGCAGTGGTCACTGTGGGACTGAGGTCTTTGAGACCTTGATGGCTATAAATTTATATGAAATAAGTTTATATGAAATAAATTTATATGAAAGAAAAATTTCCTCCCATTGACTTTTTATTTTAAAATATATTTTATTATTTTTTTACAGAGAGAAAGGGAGAGGGATAGAGAGTTAGAAACATTGATGAGAGAGAAACATTGATCAGCTGCCTCCTGCACATTTCCTACTGGGTATGCAGCCGCAACCAAGGTACATGCCCTTGACCAGAATCAAACCTGGGATCCTTGAGTCCACAGGCTGATGCTCTAGCCAGTGAGCCAAACTGGTTAGGGCTCCCATTGACTTTTAGATCTGTCATCTTGCTAGTTAATCTTTTAAATTTATTTTTTAAAATATATTTTTATTAACATCAGAGAGGAAGGAGAGGGAGAGAGAGAAACATCAATGATGAGAGAACCATCGATCAGCTGCCTCCTGCACACCCCCTATTGGGGATCAAGCCTGCAACCAGGACATGTGCCCTTAATCAGAATCAAATCCGGGACCCTTCAGTCCACAAGCCAATGCTCTATCCACTGAGCAAAACTGCCTAGGACTAAACTTTTAAATTGAAAGAGACCTTAAGAGCTCACATAGGCGTGGGAATCTCTGTGGTTAAGTTCCCTGATTCACTTGAGAGCCATGATTTGTGCTAGTAAATTTGTCTTCTTGATCTGGAGTGTTCATGTCTCACTGTTTGGGATGGAAATTTGCAAGAATTCCTCTATGTTGCTGTGATTACTGCTGATTCCTTTTCCATTGTCATCACCCGATCAATTTTGACTTCTAGGTGATACAGAAGTACAGCTGACTCCTGAACAATGCAGGACTTAGGGGCACTGGTCTCCTGCGCAGTCAGAAAGCCATGTATAACTTTTGACTCCCCCAAAACTTAATTACTAATAGCCTACTATTGACCAGAAGTCTCACCAATAACATACTCAGTTGGTTAACACACATGTTGTATGCTATATATGTTATAGACTATATTCTTAAAGTAAACTAGAGAAAAGAAAATTATTAAGAAAATCATAAAGAAGAGGAAATACATTTGTAGTATTTATTTTAAAAATCCATGTATAAGTGTACCTACTCATTGTAAACCTATGTTGTTCAAGTGTCAACTGTAGTTCCTTTTTTCATCATTTCATCATTTTCTTTACCTCAGACTTAGCAAGTATATTGCCAGGAACAAGATAATCACTGGCAAAATGTGCAGGGTTTAACAGTTGATTTTGAGGAGAGCTTGGAAAATGGTAATTTGCATGGAATTAATTTTTGGAAGATTATTTTTTTACTACTAAAAGGGAAATCGTAGTACTATTTGCCTTCCCAGCTTAAAAATCTTCCAGTGGGGCTTCAGTGCCTGTCAGAGATGGCCATATTTCTAGCCAGGGCCCACTGTTCACACACTCGTCCATTCCCATCCTTCTTGCCCAGCTCCTTAACCATCAAATGAGTTTTGCTCTTTCTTACTTCTGTGACTTTCCCCCACTTGTTCATCTGGCAAAATTCTCCCTCTCCTTTAAGTCTTTTCAAACATTATTTTGGAACACACCCTTCTCTAGTCCTCTGAAACAGTCAGGGGCCTTTCTCACTGGTCTCTCTGTATCCTGACAGCATCTCTAGAACATGCCAAGTACTGTAACTCCCAATGGGCCCTCAATCAGTACTGGCCCAATGAGCAAATGGTTTCAGGAACCAGGCTTGTTTCTTCTTGGCAGATCCCCTAGACCCTTCATTCCCAGTGGAGTTTGTTCAACATGGAGATATCATTCGACTGGAACATAAAGAGTAAGTAAGTTTGCTCTTTGGGATAAATGAGTGGTATGGGCACCAAAGATAAGGAGTTGTTCTTAAGTTGGAAATGAACAGAAGTCAGGTTTGAACAAGGCTCTGGCAAATGGAACAGTCTGCTGGGGGAGAACATAGTGTTTATGACCCATGTCCCATGTAGTTCAGGGTTTGGGCTCTGGAAGAGAGGCTATACGCAAATGAGAGACGGAACAAGAAATAATAATTTGGAAATACTGTATTGGGCAACCAAGCGGGAGCCCAGCTCAAGAGGAAGGACTCCCGTTTGGACTCGGCCTTTTGATCCTTTTATTCAATTTGGGATACATCTATAGCCCTTAGGCAATTTCCAGTAACAGGCAGGCTATCTATCAGTAAGGATTTACATGACTGTCAGGTAGGGAAGTTGCTTCAACTACCATCGTCTGGACTAAATAGAGGGTATACAGTCCTGACCTTTGCCAGAACTCAATGGTCACCAGTCTTCCGGGATCCCTGTCCATACCTCCCTGGTTTGAGCAGTTCTCCAATTCTCTAGATGTTTCTTGTGAGTAAATAGTGAAGGAGTTCCTGATATGCTGAATTTTACATTCAGGCTCTTTTAAAAATCTGAATAGGTGACTCTTAAGTATCCTTGGTTAAAGAAGAAACTACACATCTCTGTTCTTCCAGATAATGGAACTTCTTTCTTCTGACTTCTAGGACCTCTCGGAACTTGCACAGTCACTATCATGAGGCTCCCCTGACCCGGAAGCACTACCAGGTCACTGGCTATGGCATAGTAAGTGAGCAACTGAAGTGTGTACAGTCTGGCTCAGGGCCATGTGGCGGAACACATTCTCCCCAGAACGCTGGCATGTTCCTAAGGATGGAGCTGTACAGGGACTCAGCATTTCGGAACTTTTGGGCTAGACTTGCTGTGGGAAACGCAGCCTATGAAATCCATCTGTCTCTATCTCTCTCCTTCCATAATAACCATGCCACTTTTATGTCCTGACACGTAATAAATGTCAAATATGAATACTGTGTCAGTCCCTTTTAAATCCCATTGGGTGTGGAAGCCACGGACCCATAATGTGACCCCAGATGACTATGTACATTTATCCTTTGCCAGGTCCCAAATTCATGTTTGCCTTGTTTTTAAGGATTACTTCCCTCTGCAGAGGGATATTCACCACATTGCTTTTGGATTTTTACTACCTTGGGTGATGCAGTTCATAGAGGAGGCTCAATGAGTACTTATGGCCTGGATAGTAATTTGAAAACAAAACAAGTGGATAACTAGACTTATAACTAGCAGTTACATTCCCTTCCAAGGGCTTTGGTGCATCAGTAAAAATTCTAGGTTTCATAAAGTGGTTTTTCCAACCCTATTTGCTCATCCCAGTATGTGCTAGCACCAAGACTCTGAGCTTCATCTTTTTCTTGTGGATATCTCCCGAGGAGAATTAGACACAACGGTTTTAATTTCCAAAGTACAATGTCCAGGCCAAACCTTTCTGGTTTAGCTGAGTGGGTGTCCAAATGGCCAAGGTCATGGGTGCAAATGGCCCAAATCAGTTTCTGTTGGCTTGGTGATGTCTTGAGTTTGGTTTAAATGCAGAAACATCTTTTTGGAATTTAGACTCTTGTCCTATGAAGTGAAGGCTTGGACATCAGGTTTCAGGAATAGAGAGTGCTGGAGCAGTGTCCATCACTTGAAATATTTCCAGGCCCTCTTGTTCCCTTTCCCACCTCAGTCATTAGGTCATTTTAGTCTTTGACCTTTGTAACATGGTGGCATCTGAAATGTCTTCTCTAAAGTCATATTACTTTCTTTGCATTTTTTCCCTTGCCTTATGTGTTAGAATGGGACAGGGGACTCAAATGATTTCTGGCGGATTGAGGTTCTAAACAGAAAATTTGGAAACCGGATCAAAGTGCTGAGAAGTCGAATTCGCTTCATTCATCTGGTCACAGGCTGTGTCCTGGGCTCCTCGGGAAAGGTTCTGCCCAAGTGGTGAGTCTCTGGGGTTTTGATGTTCCAGTTGAGCCTCATGCTTTTCCTTTCTCACTACAAGTATTCCAGAAGATTGTGTCTCCCACTGGTCAATGTTCACCTAATGTTTGCTTATTTTGAGTGGTAGGTGCGGGAGACAAGCATCAGGTGTGTTGCAGAGCACAGAGTTCCCTGGTGTTTTATGTGCTCTGAAAGTTGAAGGTTTGCACATGTGCAAATGTTTGTACTCTCTGGATCTATCTGTCTTTCTAAAATGGGGATACTGTATGCTAGAATACTCCTCGGATAGCTCAAGCTTGAAACAAGCATGGCCACTGGGTTGAAAAGAGGGGTTCCATGGAGGTAAGGGCAGTTGACAGTGCTGCTCTCTGGCGAGTTTCAGGTCTTCTGAGAGACACCTGTGCCTTTTTCCACAGGGGCTGGGAGCAGCTGGAAGTTACTTGCTCTCCGTACCTAAAGGAAACCCTCAACTCCGTCTGGAATGTGGAGGACCACATCAATCCCAAGTGTGAGTGAGCTCACTTCCTGGGCTGGCTCTGACCGGAAACATTTATGAGTAACTTTTATCTTAGAAAAACAAACCTTTTAGACTGCTGTTGCTTTATTATTGCTTCCACTTTCGTCCTTTTTAAACCTAATCTCTTCATATGAGTGGATGCTTCCCATCCACTTAAACTTTCTCTCCTTGAAATGACCAATGACCTTACTCGAGAGCCAGAGCTACTTGTCTCTTCTCCTTTTCCTTGTCTTTCACCAGATTGCACTCCTCTTCTCTGTGGCCTCTGTAATGCAGATCTATCTATCTAGTCTTCGTCTGGGCTCTTCTCCCTCCTGCACCATGAGCACCTCCCACCCTCAAGGCTTAGAGTAGGCTGGTGCTTTCCCTCTATGCCCCTGTGTAGAGCTCCTCTGCTCCCCACATCCAGCCAACATGTTTACAAAGTGTGACAGCTACAGTTCTGGCCTGGGCCCTTTATCTATACTCTCAGGCTCCAGTGTGACATTCCACATCATTGTCATCTTCAACTCAGTGAATCTTTGGATTCATGCCCATTCTCTTAGATTGCCTCTTCTTCTTCTTCTTCTTTTTTTTTTAAAATATATTTTATTGATTTCTTACAGAGAGGAGGGGAGAGGGATAGAAAGTCAGAAACATCGATGAGAGAGAGACATCGATCAGCCGCCTCCTGCATGCCTCCTACTGGAGTTGTGCCCGCAAGCAAGGTACATGCCCCCGACCAGAATCGAACCTGGGACCTTTTAGTCCGCAGGCCGACACTCTATCCACTGAGCCAAACCAGTCTGGGCAGATTGCCTCTTCTTGCTTGATATCTTTTCTCCCTGCTTCCGATTTCATTCTTTTACCCCTAATTTAACCAACTAGCTAATTAATTACCTAAATAACTTTTTTTTTTTAATCCTCACCCAAGGTTTTTTCCCCGTTGATTTTTAGAGAAAGGGAAGGGAGAGGGAGAGATGGAGAGAAACATCCATGTGAGAGAGACAAGACACCTTGATTGGTTGCCTCACTAGGGTTGGGGATTGATCCCCCAAATGAGATATGTGCCCTTGACTGGAATCGAACCTGGGACCCTTCAGTTCATGGGTCAATGCTCTATCCACTGAGCCAAACCAGCTAGGGCTTAGCAACTCTATTGAGTATGACAGAACCATGTGGGACCCTGGGGATATATTAGTGAACGAGGTAGACTTGATCCCTATCTTATAGCCCTTCTGCCTAGCAGGGAGGGCAGCTGTGCCAGTACCGAAATGAAGGGTGACTGTGCCAAGAGCTGCCAGAGCACCCAGGCCTTGTTGTCTGTTGCCTTTGCATTTCTCAGATTGCCTGATGAGTACTTAATACATGCTGAAGGAATAATCAAGAATTGGGCCAAGTTCTCTTCCATCTCCCCAACGCTTTCACCTACTTGATAGTTAGCTTGTCAGAAAAGCTGCACTCAGACTCTGGCAGCTCTGTGGATGCATGGACAGCTGTGAGCGAGAAGGTGTGACAAACGTTCCCTACTCTGTCATTTCTTTTTCTAGTGCCAAACATTAGCCTGGATGTGCTGCAGCCCAGTTTTCCTGAGATCTTGCTGGAGTCCCACATGGTGATGATCCGGGTAAGATGGCCCCCTCCCATTTGGTGTCTTCTCTAAGAGCTCCGCGCCATCCACAAATTCGGATCACAAACCAGTAGCCATGGTTTAGTCCCCTGCCCCCTCGTGGAGGACTTTGAAAGTGTCTTCACTTACTGGTTAAGTTGGTCTTCAAAGGCATTTCTATTTATCCTAGAATGATGATGGTGATGAAGCTGATGACAAAAATGATGACATCAGTGAAAACTTATGTAGCTCTTATGTGCCAGGTGCTATTCTAAGGGCTGTACACAGGCTAACTCATTTAATACTTACTACAGTCCTATGGAGATTACTGTTCCTGGTTTACAGAGGAGGGGACTGAGGCACAGAGATGAATACCTTGCTTAGAGTCACACAGCTAAATGTCGGAGGCAGATCCAGGCTTCGAAGCCAGGCTGGCAGGCTCTCCGAGTCAGTGCTAGCCCCTCTACCTTCCTCTGGCTCGAAGTGATTCTCCAGGCTGTTCAGGTGGCAGAACCCTGAAAACCAGTGTCCTTGGTTGAAGAGTGACAGTACATTCCATCATATGAAGTTATGGTCAATTAAAATGAAGAGCTAGTTTGAGTGTGTTTTTTACACGCAGCATAAAACCCCAACCATGAGCCACTTCTGTTCCAGACAGAGACAGACCATTGGGGGACATGGCTGATTCTTTGTAAGGTTTTTAAGACTCATTGCTTGTGCTCTGTATTATTAGTAGCTGACAGCAGTTGTATCATCAAAGATTTGAAAACAGCCGAGTCCGGTTTGACTCAGTGGATAGAGCATCGGTCTGCGGACTGAAAGGTCCCAGGTTCAATTCGGTCAAGGGCATGTATCCTGGTTGTGGGCATATCCCCAGTAGGGGGCGTGCAGGAGGCGGCTGATTGATGTCTCTCTCTCATTGATGTTTCTAACTCCCTCTCCCTTTCTCTCTGTAAAAAATCAATAAAATAATAATAAAAAAAAGATTTGAAAACAATTGATAGAGGAAATGCTTAAATTGAGAAATTCTACCCACTAGCTTAAATTCTCCCCTGTGGTGGGAGAAGCCTTGCTGCAGTTTTGATGTTTAGGGGAAACCCCTTTGCTCTGGTTTAGGAGAACCGGCATTCTGTAGGAACAGTGTTGAAGAATGACTGTTCCTCAGCCCACAGGGTTGCAGAGGTGTAGCAGTTGTTACTTCCCCCTATGAGCCGATGTCAAGTGGACTTTCCTGGAAGTGATTATAGAAGCAGTGTCAGTAAATACAGTTGACTTAAATCACCAGATTAAATTTAAAAATTCAAATTTTGTCATTTTTGCACTTTGGCAGCTGATGAGTTGACAGCAAGCAATCTCTGGGTCACTTCCTCTCTGCTGCTCTGCTTGTAGCTGTCACTTTGGCCTGTTGACATAGCTGCTTTCAATATATGTCTGTCAGTCAAAGTATCATTCTGGGTCTAGGTAGAATTTTAAGACTATGTCTAAAAAATAGTCTTATTTCCTCTTTCATCATTGAAGAGTTAGAGTCCGACAAGAAAAGGGCCACTTGTTTTATTATTGAAGAGGAAGAGTCCAAGAAGAAAAGGGACATAGGGGACTTACTCAGCTGATGCAGAGTCAGAACGGGGAGAGAGACCACAATAGTCAAGACCTGTGGTCGGCAAACTGCAGCTCGTGAGCCACATGCGGCTCTTTGGCTCCTTGAGTGTGGCTTTTCCACAAAATAACACGGCCTGGACGAGTCTATTTTGAAGAAGTGGTGTTAGAAGAAGTTTAAGTTTAAAAAATTTGGCTCTCAAAAGAAATTTCAATCATTGTACTGTTGATATTTGACTCTGTTGACTAATGAGTTTGCCGACCAGTGGTCTAGAGGTCTAGACCACAGAAAGTGCAGGGAAGAGGGAGGAGGGCCTAACGCTGGATGGGAAAGACTGCCATGCCTGGTGAGGCTAGCTGGATCAAGTCCGCTCTAGGTTTTAAGCATAAAGAATAATGTACAAATGCATATGCCTATGCTGGTTACAGATTTTTCCTTCCTTCAGTTTCTTGGTTTAGTAAAGGAACCAAATTTCTCAGAGTTTAATGTAGTGGGTAGGATGCCCTTGGCTTATTATAGTTCTGGCTGGAGTCCCTGCACAGGACAGCCCACACCAGAGACTGCTCCAGCCCTGGAGGCGGTAGTGCTGAGGTGGAGAAACCCTGACCTGGCCCAGAGCACCTGACTCCTCCTTGAGAAATGCCTTCTCAGCGGGCCCTGATGATGAGGCTGATGCCAGTCCTGGTGGTTAGCACCCAGGATTCTGATCCTTTTCCTTCCTGTTTCGCAAAGGCCAGCTTTTGCCATGTAGACACAGGCTGTTGGATATTCTTGGCTATTGATTAAAGGAGCTGAGTCCCTCGGGCTAAGTGTGCATTTTCAACCACAGTAATATCACCTCCAGTGGGTAAAATGTGTTCTTGAGGGCAAACCCCCCTTAACTTTGTAATGTATAAAGCACAAGTATTCATCTATAATAATAAAAGTGTAATATGCTAATTAGACCGGACAGCCTAATGACCTTCCAAACATCCTTTCAGATGAAGCCGTGGTGGCAGGGACTGAAGCAGAGGTAGTTAGGGGCGATCAGGCAGGCATGTGAGTGGTTAGGGGTTATGAGATAGGCAGGCAGAGGGGTTAGGGGCAATGAGGCAAGCAGGGAATGGTTAGGGATGATCAGGCAGGCAGGCAGAGGGGTTAGGGGCAATCAGGCAGGCCAGCGGTTAGGACCCAGTGGTCCTGGATTTCGAGAGGGTGCAGGCCAGGCTGAGGGCCCTCTCCTCCCGCCTTCTGCTGCGTGAATTTCATCCCAGTGCACAAATTTCATGCACCAGGCCTCTAGTATAGTATATAAACAGATTTATAGTATAGCTGTGATATTACAGTGTCATGGTGGGAGGTATTTAGAAAAAAAAAGTCTGTGGGAGCAATAATTTAAAAAGTTGAGAACATTGGTCTAAAGTAAAAAAGAACTTATGAGCACTCCTGGCTTTGTGCGTTAAATTGGCCTTCTGAAGGGACAAGTAAGTCAGCCCTAATTTTATGCCCCCTCCTCACTCTCTTGACACCTATCTTTGGCCTGCAAGATGGGTCTATGTTTTGTGCCCAGAGGAAGTAAGTCCCTATACTTCTCTCTCTAGCAAGCAGGGAGGTCTGCCTGGACTGTCTCAGGAGGGAGTTGGCGGTTTACCTGTTTGGAGCAGTGAGCAGAGTGAGCACCGGGTTCTTCCTCAGGGAGAGAGAAGGGGCTTCTCCTGACGCTCGGCCATTACCAGAGAACCTGGGCTGCACGCTCTGTCCGCCCTCCATCTGTCTTGACCAGCTTTCCTCTGCCACTTTCCTGCAGGGGAACAATGGCCTCAAACCCAAGGACAACGAATTCACATCCAAACCCTGGCACTGGCCTATCAACTACCAGGTAGGCCCGAGGCTAGAGCTCCTCCCAGGACATGGAGCCAAGAAAGAGACTTGGTGAAGGTGGGGTGGGCTGGGGACTGGATGAGGCCTCACGCCTGGCATGGGGTGGCCAGGATGGGGCTCTGTTCTTCTCTGGTTCTGCCCTGCCTTCCAGAGAGCTCACATTCTGAGCCTCCCGCCCAGGCTCCGCGTCTGTGAAAGGTGACCGGTTCCCTCAACCCGGAACCGGCGCAGCAGGGATGAGCCGGGCCCCAGATCGGCAGTGTGTTCTCTGCTCCGCAGGGCCTGCGCTTCTCGGGGGTCAATGACACGGACTTCCGAGTGTACCTGCTTGGCAACCCGGTGAGCACCGCACGTGCCCTGTACACCCTCGGGCTGGGCCTGTGAGAGCGCAGATCTCCTCTCACCCTCTAGTCTCACTTCCGTGCAGGTGGTTTGGTGGCTGAATCTGCTGAGCATTGCCCTCTACCTCCTCTCGGGGAGCATCATTGCCGTCGCTGTGCAGAGAGGGGCGCATCTGCCTGCGGAGGTTGAAGGTCAGGTCCCTGGGCCTCTCCCTCCCTGACCTGGCAGCTGGCAGGGAGCCTGCAGTCAGGGGAAGGCTGTCTGCTGATGGGCCCCTCTTTCCCTTGTCCTTTGCTTTTTAAAGCTCACAGTCACCCAATGCCTGGTGCTGTGTTAAACACATCCTCCCAAAAACCTTGCAGGGTAGGGATCTCTGCCCCATTCTGTGGACTAGGAAACCAAGGCGCAGGGGTTAGGGAACTTGTCCCAGGACATATGCTAATGAGGTTCAGACCCAAGCAGCCCGAGTTCAGAGTCTTCACTTTTAACCTCTGTGCTCTCTACAGAGCTGCTGTCTTTTCTCTTCTGCCCCCTCTTGTTCCGTGGCCCTGTCCTCTAGTGGGGAGAGAGGAGCCCTAAAGCGCAGTCTGTAGGTTCCCATCCTAGTGTTGGTCCTGGTAACTTTAGCTGCCAGGCCATGGACCACAGCATCTAAGACATTCACATTGGCTGCTTTGGCCTCTGCATCTCCCTGACTGACCAGCCAGAATTCCAGACTCCCTTCTGTCCCACCTCCATCCTCCTCTCTGACCTCACCTTGGCCCTGTCTACCGCTGCGAACATCTGTGTGGCAGCAAAGATGTAGGCACTGGAGGTGGGGGAAGCTGTCTGGGGTGTGTGTAGGATTTGGGTTTCTTTAGGGGCGGTGCTGCTTTTGCTGGTGTTTGGCACCCCTGCTGTGGGTGCTGAGGTCTCACGGGGCTGGATGGGTGGCGAGCCGGGCTCTTGAGTGCCAGCTGCTCCTCTCCTCTGCCAGCTGTTGAGCTTGATCCAAGTGAGGGAAGGCCCAGTAGGTGAGGTGGCCTATTTATATCACACAGCCAGGATGGGGCCGAGCTGGGCTGGAGCCCAGGATCTCTGCCCCTCCCTGCGCTGACGGGGGCTGTGCTCCTTGGGCAGGGCTGTCCCAGGTCCTGCTGCGAGGAGGCGGTCAGCTGTTGCTGGGCTGGGCGCTCCACTACTTCCCCTTCTTCCTCATGGGCCGGGTCCTCTACTTCCACCACTACTTCCCAGCCATGCTCTTCTCCAGCATGCTCACAGGTCAGACCGCCGCCTGGGCCGGGACGAGGGCAGGCGGGCAGGGAGGAGGCCGCTGTGGAGCCTCCTCCACAGGTTTCTGTCCTCTCACTAGGCATTCTATGGGACACTCTACTGCGGCTCTGTGCCTGCAGCCTGGCTGCCTCTTCTCTGGCCAGCGGCGTCCACTTGGGGGGAGTCCTGAGCCTGCTCCTGGGAACTGCCTACAGGTGAGCCTCCCCGGACCCACCCCGATGCCTCAGCCCGGGGTGGATTTTAGGATCCCCTGGGTGCTCTCCATGGGTGCTGGTGCCTGCACCCATCTTCAGACGTTTGATTCACTTGAGCCCAGTTTGGGCCTGTCAGACAGTTTCCAAAGCTGCTGGGTGAGCCTAGCATGCGCACATAGGGGAGGCGTGGGGCTAACCTGTGCCAGCGGTTCCCAGCCTGGGACCACAGGCACACCTGCAGGGGGCGCCTCTTCTGTCCATGGGCTCCCTCTGGAGCAGCGCTCAGTGGGGTGAGGGAGAGGCTGGGTCTAGGGGGGTAGGGTGTGGTGTGGCTCAGAATAGCTGGAAGGAGGCTGTTGCTTGGATAGCCACGCCTCTCCCCACCTTGCAAGTCTCATAGATCCCTGTTGAGAGGCATTGGCCTGGAAGGGGCCAGAGGCAACATGAAAACCTGTTGGGAATGGTGACCTGTGACCTGAGAGCATTTCCTTGTTTTGACAAATACTCTGGGCCAGACAGCCCAGGAGCAGAGCCCTGACTGGTTCTGTCCTCGGCCTCTGGGGAAGCCCTTTCCTGTACCGTCAGTAAGTCAGCATCTATAAGGTCGCAGGCTACAGCCGCCGAGGGCCGGCGAACGCAGGCTGCGCTGGGGCGGACAGGGAGTGGGTGTTGTGGGTGAGAGAATCTAACGGGGCCGCAGGAGGAGCTGCATTAAAGATTCGTAGGGCATTTGGCTGCTTGTCTCTGCAGATGCCAACCGCCTCTTTCTGATTCTCTCTCACAGCTTCTACCTCTTCCATCCTCTCGCTTACGGGATGGTTGGACCCCTAGCCCAGGACCCACAAAGTCCGATGGCAGGACTACGGTGGCTGGAGTCATGGGACTTTTGAAGCCACAGTCTTAGTCTTGGAGCTTCCTGGGGACCGCCAGCTGTGGAGCCAGCCCCCGAGCCCTCCCAGCTGTGGAGGAAGCTGCCCGCGGAGCCTGAGGAATTCTTTCGCCTGCAGGATCAAGCTCTGGGAGCAGACCTGGAACCTCACCCAACACTGGAGAGCCACGGCCGTGTCTGCAGATTCCGCTGCTGGGGATGGCTCAGCACCGAGGATGCCTCTCAGGCCGTTGCCCCACATGTGCAACACGAGGAGGGTTGAGTGTGCGAGAGTGGTGGCAGTACGGGAGGGTGAGGGCAGAGGACACGTTTGTCCAGGCACCTACGGAATATGAACTGTGGCCGCGGACAGCTGCGTCATAAACTCTGAGAGAGAGGCCAGGGCTACCGTAGTTTTCTCCGGTATTTTTTCACACTGGATTTGGTTTGTAAGACCCAGCAACAATTCTCTGACCTCCAAGAGGGCTGAGGGCCTGGCCCCATCCTGGGACCTCTGCAATGGCAGAGCAGAAGGGACGGCGGAGCTGTGCTGCCCTCCTCACAAACCAAGTGTGGCTGCATGTCCCTGAGCTGGTGGATGGCCCGCAGCTGCTTCCCCCACTGGCCGCTGTTGGCAGCAGGTGGCTGGACTTCTACCTGTGGTGACACAGGACTGACCACAGAGCGAGGCAGCCAAGGACTTGCCACATCTGAAAACGTCACACGATGAGATTGGAGGGAGGAATGGCGTCCTATCCTTAGCTGCTCTGTATTCCAAGGTCCTGGGGATTAGAGGTGGTTTCTCGCATTCCATCCTCCCCTCTGCATCCAGCTGTGACGACAGGACAGATGCTGGGAGAGCCATTGGGCCCCTTGCTGAGCAGCCAAGGCAGATGAGTGGCAGGAAAGGGGTCTGTATGTGCTGGGCGGGGTCACTCACTAAGTGTTCCCTACTTTTACTTCTTGAATCCTCTCCTGCTGACACCCTCTACCACTCCTTTTCAGTTCCCTTTCTCTGTCTCAGTGTCCAATCTCTTTCCCCCCAAAGACCCAGAGCACCCAGATATGCATTAAAGCTTCACCTCTCTTATTTTGAGCCCAAGCAAGAAGCTCAGGGCTGTTCCTTTCACTTGCTCCCCAAGTGAAAGGGATTAAGAAAGTCCTGGGGTCTCAACTGAACCAACCCTAGGCCAGCCTTCCGCTGCTTCCCTCCTCCCAGTGCGTGACAGTATTTATTCTGTCTCAGAGGCCTGTGATGCTTCAAGGTCAATGCCCAGTCTGCCACACTCCATCTTCCCTCCTCTGTAGCCCCTACCAATTCTGACAGGGTCAGAGCTCTTTAGAGCATCTTCGGAGGCGGTTGCCACGGAGACTGGAAATTGGTCCTGGGGACAGGCTGTGCTACCTACTGGGTGATGGGAAGGGAAGCTTCTGGCCATGCTTGGATGTTCAGACCAACAACCATCATTAATGTTAATAGAGGAAATAAAGCAACATCAAAAGCAAGGCAGGTTGGTTAATTAGATCTGGGGCCTGCTGACCTCCCTCTCCCAGGGCTGCAGCCCTTTTTGACTTCCCCCAGCAGGAAGCACTGCCTGGGTGCCGAGTCTGGGCTGCTCGCTTAATTGCATTTCTGGAAGGGAAGGAGAGCAGGGATGGAGAAACCTCTGCTCGCCCTTTCACCCTCCCGTAGCCCTTCCCTCTCCCCATAGGTGGAGGTGGCTTCTCCTGAGCTGGGTCGGGGCAGCCACCTGTGGGGCTCTCTTGGAGGCAGAATGCAGGAGTCGGTGCGTGGCTCTTAGTAAAGACAGTGGCCCACAGTGACCACCAGGATGTGGCTGATGTTCCCTGTGCCTGGTGTTCCCTAGGAGGGACTTACTGGAAGGGAGAGCTCCGAAGGAGTCAGCGGGGCAGCCTCTCTGAGTGAGGGTGAGGAAGGAGGGATCTCCGGCAGCCCCCTGCCCATCTCTCCTGCTGATTAGGCCACACTGGGGACAAATGGTTCCTGCCTTGCAAGGGTGGGAGAGGGAGACTTGTCTGCTCACTCTTTCTCTTGCCCAGCCTGGTAGACACTCCTCTGGAGACAAGGCCACATGGCTTGATGCAGCTTCAAGTGCTGCGGTTCTGTGGCTGGGAGATCCGGGGAGAGGGGCTGTCGGGTGGTGCATTGAAACGGCCCCCGGCCCCCAGGAATTGGCAGAAATGTGACATGTCCCACACACCTGCTGGTGGAGAAAGAAGACATTGGTTAGAAGACCAACCTCGAGCCAGCTTCTTAAGCCACATTTTTTAAAAAGTTTCCACAGATAATCAGGTCATTTATTTTTATAATAAACAGCTGTTATTTTGAATGCCATTGTTCTTGTTGCACTTAATTGAATCTGACTCGCCTTCTGGCTCCTGGAAAGAGAAGAATGTTATTTATTTATTTATTTCATTTATTTATTTTTATTGTCGACAGTATTACAGATGTCCCCCACTTTCTCCCATTCTGCCCCCTTCCACTCATCCGTGCCCCTTCCCCAAACTATTATGTTTTCAGTGTGAGAACCATTTTATTGTGTCTCGTGTCTGGTCTGAGGCCATTCTAATTCCAGCAGAGGCCTGGGGCTGGTCAGGGGAGCCTGATTTTACCCTGGGGGGCATTTGGGCCCTCCCATTAATAAGGTTACCTGAGTAATGTTGTTTATTTTGTTTTACATAAATTTATTTCAAAGTAACTAGGAAGCTGGACCTGATTGGGTTTTTTTCTTTTAACTTACCCACGCCAGTATAGAAAAGGGAGAAAAGCAATAGTCCACGACTTTTTTGAGACAGCTGAGTGGCCCAGCATTGTAGCAACTTCTACTCCCATCTTGACAGGTTTTCTGTTTTCAGGAGTTGATATTAAGGGTTCAAAGTAGGTGAGAGCTGGTGTGTTGGACAGCAGATGGGGGTGAGATGGGGAGGGTTAGCACTGTACTTCTGGGCTAACTGACCAGCCCCCTCTTAGGACCAAGAGTAGCTGGAGGCGGGGATGGCGGGCCATGCAGGCCCTCGGGAGATGGGAAATGCTGAGGGCAGGTAGGTGAGAAGAGGCCCGAACACTTCCTGATGGGCACAGCTTCGTTTACCAAGTCCCGACATCTGGGACCCTTGTCCCCATAAAGGCCCAGTGAAGTCACTGCTGGTTTTCTCCCCGTTCTACCCACGAGAGATTAAGCTACTGGCCTGAGGTCCCACAATAAGTGATTCGTGGAACTTGGCCTAGGTACTAATGTGGGCCTTTTCTGCTGTTCCAGCCTGGTCCTGGGGCTAGAAGCACCTTCCCAGAATGAGCTGGCAGACCTTAGTCCCTTGGGGAGAAGGCCTGGGCCCAGCTCGGAGGTGTGCAGGGTCAGCCTGCTTCTTGGCACATTCTGTTTAACACGTTGACAGCTCATCTGGGGCCCGGTGTTTCCTGGTGCACCCCGCCTCTGGTCTCCAGGAGGGAAAAAGCCCTAATTTGTAGCATTTGCCAGTTTTCATGGTGTAAATGCTCCTACCATGTCCTGCCTCAGGTTACCAGCCTGATGCCACTATAGGAGTAGGAAAGGTGCAGACACTGGGCTCTCACAAGCCATCTCAGCAGCCAGTTCCAATACACCCTTGACCCAGACCCAATGACCTTGGCTTGGTCTGAACTGGGGAGATACCTTTTGGTCACAACCCACTACAGTAAGGGAGGCTGTGGAGCATGGAGGCCTAAGGATGGCCAGAGTGAGACCTGAGGTCAAATTCTGGGCCTGCCACTTAACTATGATCTCGTGTATTTAACCTCTGCTCCATTTCCTCAGTGGTAAAGAGGGCATAATAGAGAGTACCTACTTCGCAGAGTTATGTGAGGGTGAAAATTCATGATGGGAAAAAAAAGATGCAAAGTGCCTTCTACAGCGTTTGAACATACATGCTCAATAAACGCTAGCTCTTCATCATTGGTGGTAACTGATCCCAATGACAGCACTGGTCCAGAGCAGTGTCTGAATTCCTCCATTAGAGCCTCCTGCCCCGATCACGGGCAGATGCTGGGCGGGAAGGGGAGCTCCTGTGACTTTTCCCCAGTCACTCACATGTGGATTCAGATCCTCCATCTCTGGTGGGACTGCACTTCTTGGACTGCTTGGATCCAGCCAGATCCTCAGGCCTTTTCTCCAGGGGAACAGAGGTCAGAGTGCATTCAGCTCTCCCCGCCTCCTCCTAGTCTGAGAGTGCTGACTTCACCACTTACGTGCTAAGGCTGTTAACACATCAGACCCAGGCCCTGCTCTACAGAGAAGGCCAGGAGGGTCCGAGTGTAGACTATTGCCAGGACATGTGAACTGGGTGGAGTGGGAAGCTTTCGAGAAGCCAGGTGGCCTGCAGGGAGCACTGGGCTTCTGAGCACGGAAAGAAGGTTAAGGTCGCTGGAGATGTGACCTTCCCTGTGACCTGCTGTGCCTGGCTGCAGGGCCTTGGGGTGCCATTCTGGAAGACTGGTCCCTGAGCGCCCTGGCCTTCTCCCCTCAGACTCCTGTCCTTTTGTGCTCTTACACGGGGCAGTCTTAGACTCGAGGACACAAGCCACGCTAAGCCTTGCTCTCTTGCTCCAGCCCTGAGAGCCGAGCTGTGTGGAGAGGTGGGGAGAGAGGACCTGAGGTACTCAAAACTCCTGGGTCCTTGGAAAAGGGAGAACAGCTGGATGGGTTCATCGGGCTCGATTGGATTCAGGAAAGGTGAGTTCTGCTGAGGCCCTTCATCCTGATTTAGGCCAGATGGAGAAGTTCTAGAAGGCAGGGACTCCGCACTGCACGCCTAGCATAGGACTGGCCGTGGAGCTGCAGCCTGACCATGACTGATGGCCCCAGAGCACCCACCCCTCCTTCGTGTCCAGGAAAACAAAGGCGGTGGACTGAGAGGCGGGGTACAGAGACCTCAATACCCAGCCCAGCTGTACACTGAACGCAGCTGAGGGTACAGAGAAGTGGACGCCTGAGAGGAGATGGGCGCAGGCTCTCGCAAAGAACGATAAAAGGTGAGCAAAGTGCCAAAACCGGTTTGGCTCAGTGGATAGAGCGTCAGCCTGCGGACTGAAAGGTGCCGGGTTCGATTCCGGTCAAGGGCATGTATCCTGGTTGCGGGCACATCCCCAGGAGGGGGCATGCAGGAGGTGGCTGATCAATGTCTCTCTCTCTCATCGATGTTTCTAACTCTCTATCCCTCTCCCTTTCTCTCTGTAAGAAATCAATAAAATATATTAAAAAAAAAAAAAAAGGGTGAGCAAAGTGCCTGTTCTCCCCACCCCGGGGCTTGAGGAACCTCCATGATCGAAACAGAAAAGTTTGGGTCTAATTGGCAGGTGGACAACTTTACACCCTGAATGGCAAGCCTGAGATTCGGGGCCTGAGCTATTGAATAACATAAATAGTACTTCTACTTAACCTTTAAAAAAATCTGTTAAAAATCGTGGGATGGCCCAGCTGGTGTGGCTTAGTGGTTTAGTGTCTACCTTTGAACCAGGAGGTCACGGTTCAATTCCTGGTCAGGGCACATGTGGGGATTTCGGGCTCAATCCCCAGTAGGGGGCAAGCAGGAGTCGGCCAATCTATGATTCTCATCATGGATGTTTTGCTTTCTCTTCCTCTCCCTTCCTCTCTGTTATCAATAAAAATATATTTTAAAAATCATGGGATGGTAGCACATTCAAGCTTAACTCCCTCGAAGTCCACATAGGGCAATGCTCGCAGCTGCTGCAGCTAAGACTCCTCTCCCCTGCCATGCAGAACTGGGGCTGGAGTTGGAGCCCACAGGTCTCTAAGCATGGAGTCTCGGGAAAACCCAGCCTGGCTGGACATGGCTGCGGCCGGGCCCTGTCCTAAGGGGAGTCCCCCTGAGGAGTGGAGGTGTCTCATCAGATCCAGAACCAGGGCAGAGGGCACCCCTAGCCTCAGCCTAGTCATACAGGTAGCAGCCCTGGCATCCCCTGTGGCTGGGGAGGAGGGGGTGAGACCCTGTGCCAAAGGGGTGAGAACTCAAAAGCTTCAGGAAATGTTAGAGAGGCTCGGGGAAAGGCGGCTCCTGCAGAGCCTGCCTGGGGCGATCACGTTCAGTGCCGGCTCCCTGATTTCCGTGCGGCTCCGGAGCGGGCACTGCCCATGCCACCAGGTCGTCTGGGCCGGAGCCTTGCCCGGAGATGCGCGCTTTGCTGGCCGCAGGGGGCGGGGCCGTGGTGCCTTTAAAGCGCTCCCGTCGGTCGGCTCCGGGCTGTGCAGCGCGGGACGCTCAGGCTCGGGGCGCAGAGAGCTGTGCCTGAGCCGGGTCCCCAGAAGCGCCGGGGAGGCCGGCAGGGTTGGGTCGCCTCCACTGGGGCAGGGCTGCCGGGGGCGCGGCGTGGCCTCGTCGCTCGCTTCGGAGATGGGGCTCCTGCGGTGACGGTCTCCGGCCCAGAGGGTTCCAGCCTCGCGCTCCCGGGCGAGCATGGAGCGCCCCGAGCCCGAGCTGATCCGGCAGAGCTGGCGAGCGGTGAACCGCAGCCCCCTGGAGCACGGCACCGTCCTGTTCACCAGGTGAGGCTGGCCCGGAGCCGGGGCGGGCGGGGGCCTGGCCAGGGACGGTTCCCGGGGCTGGCCCGGCTCCGGAGGAGGGAAGGCGGAGCGCCGCCTCTGCACCGGGCACCCCCCGATGTGCGCACAGGAGCCGGCCCGGGGACCCCTTCTTGCTGCCGGCGCTGCGAGGCTCCCTGGGGGCGGAGCGGGGTCCACTCCAGAACCTCCTTTCCCTCGGCCCGCAGACACCACCCCAGGCGCTGCGCCTCCGCCCTCGTTCTGCTCCGCCTGAGTTTGCTCCTGGGATAGTAACTCCAGGGGTGCCCACCGCTGCCAGTAAGGGGAAACGGCCTGTGAGAGGAGGGTGGGCTGGCTGCCTGGCTGGCAGAGCATGGGACCCAGACCCCAGGAAAGCGCACTTCCACCAACTAACAGGAGGATGCCCCTTTCCCAGGAAAAGAACGGGCGAGGACAGAGAACCTGCAGGCAGGGGAGGGGGACAGATGCCCGAGTCTCGCCGCCCGGAAGAGGGGTGAGGGGGTCCCAGCCCCTAAAGGGAAGGAGGAGGCAAATCTTCAACCTCAGCTGGAAGGGCTCTAACCACTGAGCATCACCAATGAGGCACGGTTTCCTTCCACCATGGTTTCTCCTAAGCCAGCACAGAACTTCTGAGGAAGCTTTTGCAAACCCCAACCCCCAACCCCCCGGCCTTCCACTCCTGCCTCCCCGCAAAGTGGAAATAATTTCACAGAGCTACCCACAACCCAGGGGCACCCTCTCAGAGGTGGCTGCGAGCTTCTGCTTTGTGTCTCCGGGCTTTCCCCTGCTTCCTCAGCACCCTCCGGGGTTCCAAACTGGGAGACCCCAGGGAAGCGCCTTCACCTCTCTGAGCTTTGTAAGGAGTTCTTACTATTACTATCATCGCTGGCCAGAGCCCCCGCAGACACAATGAGACTAGGAGATGCTGACCCCAAAATGGGAAGGGTTGGGGGAAGAGAGAGAGAGACTTTCCCCAGGCTTTCTGTCTGAAGGCCTCTTCTTGCCCCAGCCCCCTCCCCATGCTGGGTCCTATGAGTGAGTGGCCTGGGGACCCGCGTTCTTTCTAGGAAGGGGGTTCCGGCGAAGCTGGTGAAGGGGTCAGTACGGGTTGGAGGGCATGCTGTAATTTACGGCCAAACCTCGTCCCTCCCCCACTCCCTGGTGGCAGCCGGGGCTCTCAGGGCTGGCTGGGGATACCCCTGGGGCTGACACGGCCTCCCCTGCAGGCTGTTTGACCTGGAGCCCGACCTGCTGCCCCTCTTCCAGTACAACTGCCGCCAGTACTCCAGCTCCGAGGACTGCCTCTCCTCCCCGGAGTTCCTGGACCACATCAGGAAGGTGAGCGGAAGGACGAGCTGGGGGCGGGGGGCCCTCCAGAATCCAGCAGGCACCTTCCTGGGAGAGAACGAGGGGCATGGGATAGTGAAAATGACTGTTTGCTGCCCCAGGCCTGGGCTTACTGCCCTCCTGCTCCTTTCCCTCGTGCTGAGCTGGACCTAGTCTGAGGCAGTCAGCCTTCTGCCCTCCATCCCCCACCCCGTGCTCAGCCAGCTGGTCCCATTGCCCTTGGCCTTGTCCCTGGCTCCTCCAGATGTTGCTGATGCTCATCTACTAGGGGCGGCCATCTGCCTGTGAAAACCAAGCTGGGTTTTCTTAGAGGCTCTTCCAGAGCCTCAGTTTCCCCTCGTCCCGGGCAGACAACACTGTCCCGCAGGCATGTTTAGGGCTTTGAGACCCTCAGAGGTTTCTCTCACAGTGTAGTCGGCCATCACACATTGAACACCTACTGTATACAGATGCTTTCCATTTCTCACGACTCTCTTACCTCCAGTCGGGACCCCCAGGTTCTGGACTGAGGCTGTGAGCAGGGAGATGGCTCTGCCTGTCTCATTGCTACCTTGGCCTTGACAGGTGATGCTTGTGATCGATGCCGCGGTGACCAATGTGGAGGACCTGTCCTCGCTGGAGGAGTACCTGGCTGGCCTGGGCAGGAAGCACCGTGCAGTGGGCGTGAAGCTCAGCTCCTTCTCGGTGGGTAGAGGGGCTCCTCTCGCTCCTGAGCTCCTGACCTAAGACCACCACTCTCTGCCGGTCCTCCCTTACCTCCCCCTTCCTCTACCCTCACACGACTAGGGCGAGGCACCTGCATCTGCTACGCATGTGTTGTGTGACCCCAGTACTGTCTTGACCTCTCTGAGCCTCCAATTTTTCTTCTCTTTTGTGACTTCTCCTAGAACCATAGAACGTTAAGGAGCCTGTGGGATTAGCCCAGTGGTTCTCAACTTTCCTAAGGCCGAGACCCTTGCATACAGTTTCTTATGTGGTGGTGACCCCCAACCATGAAATTTTGCTACTGTTATGCATCATGATGTAAATATCTGCATTTTCCGATGGTCTTAGGCGACCCCTGTGAAAGGGTCACTTGACCCCCAAAGGGGTCGCGACCCACAGGTTGAGAACCACTGGATTAGCCGGTCTGCTCAGTGTTCTGTTCCTGTGTATAAGGCCTTCTCAAACAAACAATGATGCCCCATTTCTCCGGGCTCATTGGGATGGTCCTTCTGTGCCACATGGTGTGGCTAGAGCCACTCCTGTAGTGCATTCAGCTGGAGCTCAGCTGGGGATGGAATGTCCAGGGTGGCCTGGCATCCTCGGGGTCTCTCTCCCTGTGGCCTCATCACCCGGCGGCCTGGGCCAGCTTCTGCCCAGAGAAGCAGCTTTCTAAGAGGGAGCATTGGAAGAGGTCAAGCCCGGTGGGCAAGTGCCCTTCCAGACTCTGCTTGCATCACTCTTGCTAGTGTCTCATCTGACTAACATCCCATCGGCCAAAGCCAGTCACACTGATGAGCCCAGTGTCAAGGTGGAGGATCCCTACTCAAACTGGGGTTCCTTGGGGCACCGATGTGGCAGTCTACCGCACAGTCCAGTCATCCTGCCAGATGGTGGACACCTTGAGGAAAGGACCGAGTTTGGTGCTCTCCATCCCCTGCGCTAGCACAGTGCCTGGTCTCCAGTGGACAGTCAGTAAATATTCGTGGAATAAATAAATCTTATTTAATTATGCCTAAACACGAGAGCCATTATTATTATTGAAGGCTTCAGTGTGTGCAAATGCTCTACTAAGCTTTTTATTGATGACTTCATTTAATCATTTCAACAACCCAATGACTCAGAACTTTTTTATTTTTATTTTCTTGGTTTAACTGATGAAGCACTGAGGCTCAGAGCGATGGCACACCTTGCTCCAGGTCCCAGGTCATAAGTGGGGGAGTCAGAAAGCGAACGGAGGCCCAGCCGGTTACAGAGCCCGGCTCCTCCCGCCCCGAGTGCTGCCTGCAGAGGAGGAAACAGGCCTGTGGGCAACGGCTCTGCTTGGCCTGAGCTGGGGGTCCCAGGCTGTGCCTCCGCCTCACTCCTGGGGTGATTTCAAGGCCGGAAATGGGTGAAAGGCTTTGTTCACTATACAGGCTCACGTTCAGGGGGAAAGTGGGTACAGTGTGGTCCCCAAGGATTGGGGCAGAATCCTGCTGAGAAAGCATGAACGCTGTGCAGGAGAAGGGAAAGGCCCAGGAGCTGCCCCCCCCGGCCCCAGGCCTCAGTTTCTCACCCGTGGGGCGGAGGGAGGCCTTCCTGCCTTGGGAGTGACAAGGTGCTCCTTGCCTCCGCAGACGGTGGGCGAGGCCCTGCTCTACATGCTGGAGAAGTGCCTGGGCCCCGCCTTCACGCCGGCCACGCGGGCAGCCTGGCGCCAGCTCTACGGCGCCGTGGTCCGGGCCATGAGTCGAGGCTGGGATGGCGAGTAAGAGGCAGCTTCCGCCCGGCAGCCTCCACCCGGCGGCCTTCCTCTGTCCGTGTCTGTCTGGTGGTCCGTGTCTGTTGCAGCCTTGTCCGCTTGACCGTATTTCAGGGGTGATGGAGCAGGGCTGGGTCCCCGTCCCACCCCCACTTAAGTGCAGAGCCGTGTGCCTTCCCTTTAGGACAGGGCTTCTGGATCTCCCTGCACCCCCGTGGCTTCTCCCCTGCCGCCTTCTCTCCCTCTGGGGTTCCCTCTTCTGCCATGAGGAGGACCAGCACTTTAGGGGCCTTGGCGTCCTGGGGCGGGGGAGGTATTGGGCTTGGAGAGAAGGGGCTCTTCCGTCAGCCTCTGTTCTGGGGGGATCCTGGGCCCAGTTGGGAAGGGGGATGGATGACCGAGCTCCAGGCACCTTTTGAACGCTTTCCTCTCCCGGGTGTTTGCTTTTCACAAGGAAAGGAAGGGACGGCCTAGCCTTCATGGTGGAGTCCCAGGCAGGTCAGCAGGAGAACCGCTGAAGGGGCAGGCGACCTGGCTCGTGGGGGGCTCATCGGGGTCTCGGGGGCCTTCTGAGATGTCACTGCAGTCTCTCCCTTCCCTCACTCAGCACTCAGCTCCCTTATCATCTCTCTGTGGGAACCAGCAGCCGGCCAGGGTGGGTGGGGCTGCGGGAGGCCGAGGAAGGAGGGGCCCCTTCACTGGGAGAGACCTGAGTCCCGGCAGCTCTTCCTCACCACGCACCCCCGAAGGGCCCCGGTCTCATCTCCTGACCCTCCTTTCTGCCTCTGCCCGCACCCACGGCGGGCCCACAGTCCCCCAGCTTTCAGGCCCCGTGTGTGCCCGTACTCAGGGGGGTGGGTGGATGGAAGGCAGAGTGAGAGGCCTCCACCCTCGCCCTGAGCTGTCTGCACTTCATCTTTTGTTCTGTGCCGTGTCTGTGTAAACTCCTGAGGAATAAACCTCTTCCGTGTGCCTCTCTGACCCTCTGGGACTGGTCTTTTCTTGGGTGTCAGCTTGTGCCAGATGAAGCTGCAGAGTGATGGAAGTAGGACAGGGCAGGAGTTTGGGGTCAGGAGGGCCAACGGGAGAACAGGTTTAAAAAAGGGTGGGGGAGGCGTCTGGGGAAGCCAATGGAGGAGCTGGAGCTGGGGGTTTGTGGTGGAAACTGCCTGGCAGGGCACCCAATCCAGTTCTTCTTCCACCTGGGCGTAGAGCTGGACTACGTTTCCCAGCCTCCCTTGCAATTCGATGGGTCATATGACCAAATTCTGGCTCATGGTATGTGTGGACATGTATGCTATTCCCAGACCCGAGCCCCCCAAAACTCCTGCATGCTCCTCTGTGCTCTGTCATCTGCCTGCTGGCTGGATGCAGACCTCACAGCGACCTTGAGGACCATGTGTTGAATATGGCAGAGCCACTAGGTGAAAGGAGCCTGGATCCCTGAATCGCTGCTTGGAGGAGACAACCCACTAATCACAAGTGCCTGGTGGGGCCAGGTCCTTACTTCTCCAGGAGGTAGAGCAGGGACTCACCGTTTTGAATTTTACAGGAAAGAGACACGCACTACTATTGTGTTTGCACCACGATACATTTTGGGGTTGGTTTGTTACAACACATGCCCACGCTAATTCAGATCTGAAGTAGGTCATTGGCCAGGGACTGGGAGCCCCCACCTGCTGGTGGACAAGGTGAGGCCAGGGAGAGGAATAGGCCAGATGCCAAGACAGCAGCAGAGGGCACCATGTAGATCCTACTTGGAGAGGAAGGTACCTATCCCAGGGCAGGGGTTTTAAGGACAGTAAATGGAATGTGCATTGGAGTTGAAGAACAGGTGTGTGTGTGTGTGTGTGTGTGTGTGTGTGTGTGTGTGTGTGTTTGGGAGGCTCAGACAGATAGGGAGAGAGTGGTAGCCAGGGCCTGGGGAGGGAGCAGCATTAAGAGTGGGCATATCATGAGTCAGAGGAAGACAAATACCATATGGTCTCGTTTATATGTGGAATCTAATGAACAAAATAAAATGACAAGTAAAATAGAAACAGAGGCATGGATACATGAAACAGGCTGATAGCTGTCAGAGGGAGGGGGACTGAAGGCTGGAGAAAGAAGATGAAGGTATTAATTATGACATAGACACAGACAACAGACACAGACAATAGTACGGTGGTAGCCAGCGGGGAGGGGAGTGGAGGTGGGCAAAATTGGGGTGGGGTGGGGTGGTGACTGGGACGGACAGAGACTTTATTTGTGGGGATGACTGCACGGTGCAATGTGAAGATGATGTTTTGTTGAGTTGCACACTTGAAACCTGTATGGCTCTGTGAACTGTCACCCCAATACATTCAATAAAAAAGAAGTAGGCATCATATCATCAGGTTTGGGGTTAACCCTGGACACGCTCCTGGCCTCCAAGGTGTGGGGCCTAGAGCTGAGTGTGAGTGGCCGCAGGGCTGTACCCGGACCACTGTCCTCACCCTGAGGCTTCAGTTTTCTCAGCCAAGACCATGTTGCTGGTGCCAGCGGACCCCCAGCTCCCAACCGGACTCAAGTGGCCAGGCCTGCCAGGCGGGGTGACTGCAGACAGTGGGTCTGGGGCATGTTAGGACTGCTTTTCCCACTGTGGCACCGAAAGCATTTCTTCCTCCAGCCCCTCTCTCCCAGGAGAGAGGGCCTCCTCCAGCGTGAGATCTGATAACAGCTCAGATTCAGGCCCACTCAGGTGCCTGGGGTGACCTGGCTTTGGAAAGACCAAGCACTCTCCTCTGACCTGTGTCTTAAGATTGCTTTTCTCCTGTCTTAAAGACTTCCCTCCTGCTTGTGCACGTGTGCATACGTGTGTGTGTGTGTGTATGTGTAGTTGCTTCCCTTTCTCAGCCCTGTAATTCCCCTTCTCTCTCCTGTATTCCTCCTCAGTTTATCATTCACATGTCCCATCTTATGCAAAGAACTGCCTCACCCGACCCCCCTCTTCTCCACCCTGTTACTTCCTTGGTAGCAAAACTCCTTAAAAGAGTTGTCTTTCTTGGCAACTTTTCATTCCTCACTCATATGAGCAAATGGGAACCTATTTCAACCAGGCTTTCATCCCCACCCTAATCTGTTTTTGTCAAAGCCACCAACAACCTTTATCCTGCGAAATTCAGGGTCATGGCTTAGTCCTCATCTTGCTCTTCTGCTCAGCAGCACTGGGAAGAGTGGATCACTCTTTTCTTTATTTTTAAATGTTTTATTATGGAAAAATGATCACATACATAAAAATCAGTGCCATGAACCTCCATGTACCCCTCACCCAGCATCAGAGGTGAGCACTCAAGAGCTCCCCGCCCCCCTTTTATTTGGCTGGAAGGTCTTAGAGCAAACCCCACCTTCCTGGTCTTTCACCAGTAGAGGCTTCTATGTGAACTTCTAGCTGGTACGTTTTTCACCTCCTAACCCTTCCCATGAGCACACCTACCAGATGAACAGTGTCTCCGCAACCTCACCTGATGCCCAGTGCACATTTGAAATCCCCTGATGTCTCAGAGACATCTTTCTGCAGCTGGTTGTTAACCCTTTCTGCACCTAGTTGTGTCAAACGTTTCATCCTCCACAGCCTCTCTCCCATACCTTTGGTTTGTGGGAGAAACCAGCTTGCTTGCCTAACGGCCTGCCCAGCACTCTAACTTGGCTGATGCTTCTCCGTGGCCTCTTTGAACTCCTTCTTCTGTGCCCTGTGTTTAGAGTCAAGTGTGCTAAAGCCAGGGCTCCCTTCTTCCTTTTTGGGTTCCTTCCTTTCCTGCCTCTAGGGACGCAGGCTCTGCTGGTTTTCTTCCTTCCTCGCTGCGTCTCCTCCGGCTCAGTCTTCCTTTCGGATTCTCCTCCCGCTCCCTTGGATCTCCTCTGCCCTCCGCTTGCTCCCACAGAGGTCTCAGCCGCCCAGGCTTTACACTCCATCCATCCATGCTGCTGGGAGCAGCCCAGCCGTCCTCGGATGCTCCAGATCTGCCCCCTGCAGGCAGCCCTGTGTGCTCACATCACGCCTCACTCCCAAGGAGCTTGACCAGGATCCTCCCATCTTCATTCAGTCCCCTCCCCCAATCCTGCTTTATTTTTTCTCCAAAGCACTATCCCTACCTGCTGTCTACATTATTTTTTAAATCCTCACCCGAGGAGGATTTTTTCCATTGATTTTTAGAGAGAATGGGAGAGAGAAGGAAAGACAGAAACACTGATGTGAAACACATAGATTGGTTGCCTCCTGCTGGCACCCTGACCAAGCGCCCGGCCCAGGGAGGAGCCTGCAACCGATATATATGACCTTAACTGGAATCGAACCTGGGACCCTTTGCTCCACAGATCAATGCTCTCTCCACTGAGCCAAACTGGTTAGGGCTCCAGTGTATAAATTTATCGTGCGGATAATCGGTTGCTTTTGAAAAGGGAAGGCTGACAGTTCAGTTCGGCCTCTTTGAGCTCTGCGTTTGGAGGGGCGGGAAGAGGGGGCTCTTTAAACCCTTGACGAGGTAGCCAGAAGTGACCCTGAGGCCGGTGTGTGCCGGTGGCCCACACAGTGGTACTTACTGCCGAGTAAGATCGCAGCAGGAGTTGTGCCTGTGCCGGGCACT
Organism: Lasiurus borealis; assembly: GCA_004026805.1. Taxonomy (NCBI): domain Eukaryota; kingdom Metazoa; phylum Chordata; class Mammalia; order Chiroptera; family Vespertilionidae; genus Lasiurus; species Lasiurus borealis. The sequence continues at coordinate 35,480 of PVJN01007684.1, forward strand.
CATCCCTCAGGAGCCGGAGAGCAAATGTTTGGTTGGGCCTAACCTTTGATTGCCTGCGAGGCACTCCCTGGAGGCGGAGTGCAGAGGTTTCCGGCCTGAGGGCTATCACTATTTCCAGGCTGCTGGCCACACCTCCCCAGCTTCCCCCATTCCAGGGACTCAATTCTCTGTTCACCTGGGGGGCTTTTGTAAACTAGGCGTGCCCAGCCCCACCTCAGAGAGGTTAGTTTGTCCGGGACCTGGGCTGGTTGAAATCTCCAGGAGGCGCACTTGCAGCCGTGATGGAGAACCCAGCTTTGGCGCCTTGAGAGCGGCCGGGCTGGCTGTTAAGGCTGGGGGACAGTCAGGTCTCCAGAAACATCCTCTGCTGAGAAAACCTGTGAACTGCCTTCCCACAAACAGGCCCCCCAGGCCTGCACGGAGTGGACTGAGGCACCTGGAGATGGGTCTGCATGGAGGTCACTCAGGACGGACCTGAGTCTCCCCAGTCACCCCGCCCGTGGCTTTGGAGAATGCTGGCCCAGGCTCTCCCATTCCAGGGCCCTGAGGCAGCAGCCATCAAACCAGTGTCCTGGGCCTTCCTCTTGACCTGTCCCCGAGTTTCCCTCCCACCCCTGCCCTGTCCCACCTTCCAGGCCTCCAGTCTTCACGGCCTGCTGAGGACAGAGGAGACTGACCGACCCCTCTCTCCCTTCAGGACTTAGCGCATGGGGGACCGCTGCCCCCCTCTCGAGCTGTTCTGTCTTTCTACGTCTGCCTCTGTCCAAGCAGAGTCCCCTGAGAGATCTGCTGGACCAAGGGGTGGCAGGGGGGACCCTGAGCTGGCCGGCCCCTGGAAGGAGACCCTGAGAGGCAGCTGCTGGGGTGGGAGTTCACGGGTCCCAAGGCCCTGGTTCCCACAGCAGCTGTCAGCCCCACCCCGCTCCCAGGCACCAGGTGGTGGTCATACTTCCCCGTCCCCTGAGGCAGCCCTCGTGCATGTCATGACTGACTTGGAAAGGACTGCGCTGAGGGGAGAAGGGTCAAGGGCATGGGCCCATGCCATGAGGGGCTTTGAGACCAGGCTCCCTATTTTTGGATTCTTTTTTCTTTTTTCTTTTCCGGTTGAGTGTTTTTTGCTTCTTTGTATTTCAAATCTTTAACTTGATTCTTGCGGTCCTCTAGTCTGTTGTTAGGTCTCTGTATAATATTTTTTATTTCCGTCAGTGTATGTTTAATTTCTAGTTGGTCCTTTTTCATATTCACGAGGGGGGGAAACCAAGATGGTGGCATAAGGTAAACACCTAAACTGCTGCCTCACGCAACAGTATCAAAACTGCAACTCAAAGACAAAACAGGCCGAAACCGGTTTGGCTCAGTGGATAGAGCGTCGGCCTGTGTACTGAAAGGTCCCAGGCTCGATTCTAGTCAAGGGCATGAACCTTGGTTGCGGGCACATCCTCAGTAGGGGGCATGCAGCCAGCCTCCTGCCTCCTGCCGCTCCTTCCAGGATGAGATGACCATCCAGGGTCATCAAGAGGCGAGAGGAAGGCCAGAACCCTGGTGTCCTCCGCCAGGACACACGGCCCAGGGCAGGGCAGGGCACTTTTTCCTCTTTTCCATGGTGCAACAGCCGACAGAACCAGCACTGGCTAGAGCAGTGGTTCTCAACCTTCCTAAGGCCTCAACCCTTTAATACACTTCCTCATGTTGTGGTGACCCCAACCATAAAATTATCTTCATTGCTACTTCATAACTGTAATTTTGCTACTGTTATGAATTGTAATGTAAATATCTGTGTTTTCTGATAGTCTTAAGCGACCCTTTGAAAGGGTCGTTTGACCCCGAAAGGGGTTGAGACCTACAGGTTGAGAACCGCTGGGCTAGAGGGTCTTTCTTAGCCCGTTCAGGCCTGACCTGCCGGCCCACACACCTCCTACCACCCAACCTCTCCTCCACCTCCTCCTGCTCCCAGGGGACAGACCGGAGCCCTGCCTGCCTCGCTTTCTGGGGGCCTCCCCCTGAAATCTTCATTGTGTCACATCCGGCTTCTGTCTGGCCAACAGCCTCTCAGGGGCCAGCCACTGACCCAGGGGCTCCTGCTGCCAGGGAGGCGGCCCGAGGGCTTCCTGGGTCGTCAGAGGACAGAGCCCTTTATTCCTGGGGAGCTCCCAGGAGACCCCAGCAGAAAGCATGGCGTATTCACCTCCCATTTCTCCAGCAGCCCAGGCGCACTTCTCAGGCCCGGCCTGGGAGGCCTCAGGGGGAGGGGGTCCCCAGGGGCCAGAGCCATGAAGGTGTGGTGCCCCATCTCTGGAGGGAAGCTGCTGGGTGGGGCCCGAGGCAGAGACGCAGGCAGCAGAGGTGGGAGGGCTGTTTATTCAAGGCACGGTCATCACATTGACAACAAGAAGGTTGGCATTCTGGCACATTCCTTCAGTGGTGGTGGCCAAGGGAAGTCGTCCCCCCCACGTGGGTCCCCAGAGGCGGCAATGCTGCTGATAGGCACTTTGCTTCCAGAAGCGTTCCGAGGAGGGGCCGGCAGGCGTGGAGCTGCCCTAGGCTGAGGGGGCACTTCTTGAAGGCTCTATACCGATCCCCCACCCCCCCAGAGGCAGCTCCCCCCCAGAATGGATCAGGTCTGAGAGGGGTGCTCCGGAGGTGGGACAGCTGAGAAGTGAGCCAGGGGGGCAGGTGGAGGCTGCCACCTCCAAGAGCTGAGAGCAAGCTAAGGGGGGAGGTGCGTGAAGGTGGGGGGTCAGGAGCCAGAGCACACCCACCCCCCACCCAGTGATGGAGGTCGAGCAGCTGTCGTGGGGCCTTGCCCGTTGCCCTGGGTCTCCAGGAAGGTGAGCGAAGAGAGGACTCTGGAACTTTCCTAACATCCTCACTGCCTTCTCTCAGAACCAGTCTGCACTTGACCCCAATTCAGAGGGGGAAGCCCCGGACATACTCCCCTGTCATCTGTTACTACACTTTGCATATGCAGCTTCTACAGGCTGCCAGGCAGGCGGGGAGGAGAGAGGACAGGTAGGTGCCCAGTGAAGGCGAGCCCGCAGGCCAGCTCTTGTCAGAGTGCGTGCCCCCCCCCCCCCAAAAAAAAGAAACCCACCACCAAGCACACACTCTGGGGGTCGGGCAGTGCCTGGAGCTCTCTGCTGAGGCCTGACCACGCTGCCTGGAAAGGACCTGTGCCCTGGTGGCTGGTGGAAGGCTCGGGGCAGGGGCCTTGGGTTGTGAGGGACTGACTGGGTACAATTCCCTCCTTTTCCGAGCTGGAGGAGGAGCGGGAGAGACTGCTTCCTCCCTAGCAGGCTCAAGCTCTCTGGAAAGATCTCTCAAGCCAAAGTCCGGGCCAAGGAGAATCTCTGGGGTGAAGCTGGAAACTTCTGGAGCTGGGATGTGGGCAAGGACGAAGCAAGGACATAGTTCAGGGCCACCCACGAGTCTGGGGCCCAGCGAGGGGACCGGGCCACCTTCAGCAGGTCGGCTGCCGGGACCCTGGCCCTTGGAGGAAGCAGCTCCAGAGCATGCAGACCCCATTCGACTTGGCCCCAGCTGGCCCTTCTCTGTGCGCATCTGCTGGGCCCCTGGTAGTCCTGATGGGGACCGGTCCCCAGAGGCAGAGGCCTGCACCCCCCTGCCGGGGGCAAAAGTCCTGGGCGTCCCCAGCACTGGTTCTGCTCAGGATTTGGCTCCAGGCCTCAGGAGGCGGCAGCTCTGGAAGGCAGCCTGGCTCTGCCAGCAGGTGCTTCTCTGTGGAGGTCACCGCCCCACCCCAACACTCTCCTTGCTGGGCATCAGCTGTGTCGTAGCCAGGACCACCCTGGAGAGCACCGGAGTGGCCTTCAGTCCCAGAACGGAGGCAAGGCCCCGCCTGGAGGGCAGGGAGTGGCCAGTGCCTTCCGTGTGAAGCCAGGGCTCCTTACCCTAAGCTGCTGCCCACCAGGGGCCCAGGCACTGAGGTGGGCAGGAGGCAGGAGCAGCTCTCAGTGGCCACCTCCTTGGCCTTTGGAGTCCTCTGATTGGGACCCGGTTTCGCATAAGCCGACGTTTGGGGAGAAGAACCCACTCGGTGAATTCTGCCTCTGCCCCTCCCGCCTTATAGTTAAGAGCCAAGGTTTGCCTTTATCCAAATGCACACAGGTCCCGTTTAATGAGCCCTGAGTGATCGTGTCCCAGCCACCCTTACAGGAATCGAAAGGAGAGGGTCTCCCCCTGCTGCCCTGGAGGCTTCTGTTGGGGGGAGGGGAACAGGGCTAGTCTTGGGTCTCAGCTGCCCCTTGCCCGGTGGAGGCAGAAACGGCCTCTTTACGGAACCCCGTGCAGGGAAGCCGGGGTGAGGTGTCTCTGTCTTGCCGGTGAGGCCCAGCACACGTACCTTTGCCTCCTCAGAGGGCGGGGCCAGGAGTGGGGCAGGGTGGGCTTTTTTCTGCCTTTTCCCTGATGCACACGTTTCTCCATCTGGACCCCAGGAAGGTTCTGGGCCTTCAGGTTCTGTGTCCAGGGCTTCAGCCCCTCTCCCCAGGTCTGCCTGCGTCCTCTATCCCATCCCGGGGTCCCTGTGCACTGCCCCGCACCTCCCGTTCTCGCTGGTCAGCAGGCCGGGGCCTCCCCGTGGCCAGTGGGCAGATGGCAGACGCCTTCCTCAGGCCTTTCCGAAGTCTGCAGGAAGTCGCCGAGGTCCAGGCTGCCCTCTGCCTCCCCCTGCCTGGCCCACCCCTGGCTGCCACTCCCGGCCGGAGCCGCCAGGGGGAGGGCTCGGGTCCTGGTCAGTGGTACTGGCCGGCGCCCTCCAATTCCAGGCCTTCCTGGAACTGGGCCGAGTCCAGCTCCTGTCCAAAGCCCCTCACGCCGCTCTCCTCTTCTCCCTCGTCTGGCGCTCTGCTCATGGTGCCGTAGGTGTGCCGGGCGGGCGAAGAGGCTGGGGTCAGGTTCATCTCTGGCTCTTGCAGCACAGTGGCCACGTACAGCTGCACAGGACAGAGAGGGAGAGATTGGGGTGAGGTCACATTTGGGGCAAGACCCTGGACATAACCTTTCCCTTACTTCCTACCCCGGAGCCTCTGGCCCCTGGAGCCACGGTCCTTCTTCACCAGCTGCCCACGTCCTGGCCATCCCCCTGCCCAGTTGCTCTTGGTCATTGAAGGGGCATCTACGAGCTCCCAGGGGTAGTCAGTGCACCTCCCAAGTCCCAGTCAGTGCACTGTCCCTCAGGCACCTGTGCCATTCACCCTGGGTGCGGGGTCAGGCTGAACCTGGGGAGATGCCAGGAGGCTGGCCTATGCTGTGGTCTGGGGAGACCCTCCCCCCATTCCTGAGCTAGTGCACTTTCAAATACAACTTCAAAGGCACATCCAGCCCTAACAGGTTTGGCTCAGTGGATAGAGCGTCGGCCTGTGGACTGAAGGGTCCCGGGTTCGATTCCAGTCAAGGGCATGTACCTTAGTTGCGGGCACATCTCCAATAGGGGGTGTGCAGGAGGCAGCTAATGGATGTTTCTCTCTCATCGATGTTTCTAACTCTCTCTTCCTCTCCCTTCCTCTCTGTAAAAAGTCAATAATAATAATAATAATAAAAAAGGCACATCCACAAGTCCCTCAGACTGGGTCAGCGAAGGGTTGGCTGGGGATCAGGATTTGAAACTGAGACTGCTAGCTGAGGTCTTGGTCATATGACCTGTCCAACGCAGGAAGACACACGGGAAGTACTAGGGATAGCGCTTGGAATGGCTTTCAAACCAACTCCTTATTTTAAAAGCCTTTCCTGGAGGAATTCATTTCCAAGAAACCAAGCAGCCTTGGTGGATGAGGGAACCTTTTCCCTACAGAAGAGTCTAAACATCTGCTTCCTGCCAAAGTACACCCCGCAGATGACCTTTGGTGGTAAGTGGGGAAATTGTGACTGAACAAAAGAAGGAGCCAGTTGTCATCCCCAATCAGGGAGTCGCGCCAGCACCATTAATGGGAATAAAAGGGACAGTATGCATCTCCTGTGTGAGGCACAGCACTGCCTGTAATGTGCTCTCTCACACGTAGTGGTGAACTTGAATCTATCACGCCTCTGGAACTAACTTCTAGTTTTTAGGAAGCACAGGAAGTAGTGGGATTTGCTATAAGATGTCGTGAAGAAACAGAAGAACCCAGAAGGCGGGACATTCTGCAGGACTTACTGCCTTGGTTCTTCCAATGAGCATTAAAAAGACAAGGCACTAGAATTAAAGGGATATGCACAAGGGCTGGGTTAACGGGGCACAGAGAATGGATTCTTTTGGACAAGCTGTAAATGATATTTCTGGACCACGGAGGACAATGTGAATATGGACTGAGTATTTGAAGAGGTAAACATTTATATGGAGATAATTTAAGAAATTATAGATCAGCATACGGTGTGATTTCACTTTAGCAAACATTTTATATAAGGAAGATCATAACTTAGGTATCATTGCTCATCTCTGGGTGCTGAAAATATGGGTTTGTTTTTCCTTATATTTGCTTAGTTGTTTTCCCCGTAATATTTTCATATGTCCCTGTTGCAATGACGAAAGATTAGAAAAATCTATTCCAGTGATTTTTTATTTTTAAGCTCATGCTTAACTCTGCAACTTCCCTGCCTTGTGGCACCCTGGGGTCTACACTCACTGGCCTTTTTGAGCCTCAGTTTCCCCCATCTGCAAAAGGAGGATAAAAACCCTTTATCGTGTGGGTTTGTCATAAAGATGGAGAGCGAGAACGGCGGAGTTCTGCGCACCGGGGTGTGCACGCCCAGCGCGGGGGTGTCTGCACGCCCACCTGCTCTGCCACGACTAACGAGCCGGCCCTCGCCGGGCCCTGCCGCCCACTCTGAGTTTCCATCGGGCTGTCTTCGGCTCCCCACAGGTTCCCGATCGTCTCTTCCAGGCCTCTGCATAGGCTGATCCTCTTCCTCGAGTGCTCGTCCCCCACTCCCTATTCCACGTGGCCACCCTGGCTCCCATCCCGGGAGCTGGCTTAGGCGTCCCCTCCTCCTCCGGGAAGCCTTCCCCGAGTGCCCTCTTCCGTGTTCCTTCCAGGTGCCCGGGCTTTGGCATCGGCGGCCCCGCATCCATACTTGTGGCGGGGAGGTGGGTGCTCACGCCCCTCGCGGCCGAGCCACCGCTTAGCCTGCTGGACCCCTGCACTCTGAGTCGGGCCTCGTCTCTTCACACGCCGATGGGCCCGCTCACCGGGCGCCGCCCCGGCCTTACCATTGGGGCCAGACCTGCAATAGCTCCCTGTGGCTCTGTCTGCGCACCTGTGCCTCGGAGGCAGCCTGGGGTCCTGAGGCCGAGCCCCAGCACGTGCCTGCGTCTACACGACTGAGCTCTCTGCGGCTGTGGTCAAGTCCACCCTGACCTCTCTCTTCCTCTTTGGCTTCCTCTTTCGCTTCCTTCTAAGGACTGTTGAGTTAAACATGGATCTTCTATCTTCCCCGCTCTTCAGCCAGGGCCACGGCAGCAATTGGACCTGGGCCAAGTCCTGCTGCATCAGAGGAGGGAGCCCGGGGAGGGGGGCCCGTCTCCTCCCCAGGACCCCGGGCGGCCACTAAACGCTGGTGCCCCCGCAACGCCACCGGAGTAGCCCCCCATCTCGGCATCCCCGTCTGACCCGCCCCCCCCGGGAGAAGGCAGTGACTCACAAGGGAGGTGGGCGTGGAGGAGGTGCTGCTTGGCTCCATGTCAAACACAGTCTCCATCTCCTCTTCCGGCTGCGGCAGTGGGGAGAGAGGTGGAGGGTCACAGAATGGGGGTACCTGCCCTTTGCCTTCTCCCTCCCCACGTCCAGAGGAGCCTGACCCTGCACCTGGGCCTACTGCTCCCTTTGAACTCAATTTATCAGTTTTCTCAGACCTACAGCCCAGCTGAAGCCAGGGGAACAGAGAGGCCGCTGGGCCGCTGGGGTGACCCTCAGAATGCACCATTCCCGAGGGCCATGGCGGGGGAAGAAAGCAGATTTGGGATTGGGGCTCGAAGATGATCCTGGTTTGAATCTAGGAAATGCCTTTATTTCAACTCCCTCTTCTCCCCCCTCCCCCGCTGCCGGAATGTCCCCCTCTATCTGGAACGCACCCTAAACCGCTATGGTCTACGTTCCCTGCCACCTTCCTTCTCCAGAGGGGCCACTCGGACAACATGATCGACTGGCATCCTTGTATCGGGAAGACAGAGCCGGAGGCGTCATTCACTAGCCTGGCACTGGGGCCAGGGGAGGCAGGAGGGGGCCAGGGAGGGAGGGCAGCGAGGGTCTGTGCCCAGGGTCCCAGGTATGGCAAGTCCACTAGAAGCAAGAGGCTCCCTCCTCTGACTCTGCCGGTGCTAGTGCTTCAGATCAACTGACTTCTTTTCCTTACATAAGTGCATTTTAAAAGGAAACACTTCACTAGTATAAACAGAAAGCCGTGTCAGTTGCTATATGCAGAAGAAGAAATAAATAGGAGCCCACAGAAAAATAAACGTGTAACCACGAAAAAGCATGTGAGGGTCCACTGGCAGTCGTTCCAGCGCGCACAGAGGCCTTCCTTTGGGAAATGCTGGTGAGAGCACACAGCGCTGCTGGCAGGGCCCTTGGTGGGCAGGGATCGCTCCCTTCTCTACTGACTAGGCTGGGCCCCCCTGGCAGAAAGAGGAAGGAATCAAGGGGCCCAGAGAGCCAGGCGCCCCTCCAGACACCCTCAAGATATGCTGGAACTCCTCAAAGTGATGACCACCCCCATCCCCTGCCCTTCTGCTTTACTCCATCCTCTCAGCTTCCCGTCCCCTGGAATGAGGCTGCCGGCTCAGGGCTGAGCAGCTCACACTGGATGGGCCAGAGGCCTGCTGTTGGGAGGAGGTGTCAGAGGGCAGAAGAGAAGAGGAGACACAACGGGTCTTCTCAGTGAGGGGAGCAGGGCCTGGGCCAGTGCAAGGGACACACACACACACACACACACACACACACACACACACACAGTTTGTACACCCCATAATCAGAGAGAAAGGCAAGAGCTGTTCATCTATGTGGTGCTGTGGGTGCCCAGGTCAGGAGGGTATCCTAGGGCTCTGTCCCCCAGAGGCTGGGGAGAACCAGTGGAGGAAAGGCAGGCTGGCAACTCACCTCATAGTCCTGTGACCTCGGAAGCCTCCCTAAAAGAGTGCCCATCAAGGCAATTACCGAGGAAACGATAAGCGAGCCAAAGGAAAAGATGGTGATGCTGTGCAGTGTTCCTGCCAACGAGAAGGGGTCGGTGCTTGAGGAATGGAGCTGTGCCCCTTGCACACGTCCTTCTCCACCCGTCAGTCACCTGCCCTGTCACAGTCCCTGGGAAGTACCCTTGAGTTACTTGTTTGTGACCCCACCCCCCGCTTACAGTCCGTGACCCACACCTTTCCTGGTGAGCCCTTTCCCAGTGCGCACACACAGGGATCTGTGCTAACAGCACTAAGAAGCAGCTCAGAACTCAAAAGTCACTTCTGTTGCGCTGGCTGGTGTGGCTCAGGTGGTTGGAGCGTCGTCCCACACACCAAAAGGTTGCAGGTTTGAGCCCCAGTAGGGGCATGTGCGGGAGGCAACCGATCTGTGTTTCTCACATCGATGTTTCTCTCACTTTCTTTCTCTCCCCCCCTCCTCTTTAAAATCATTTTAAAAGGGGAACTATTGCCAAAACCGGTTTGGCTCAGTGGATAGAGCGTCGGCCTGCGGACTGAAGGGTCCCAGGTTCGATTGCAGTCAAGGGCATGTATCTTGGTTTCAGGCACATTCCCTAGTAGGGGGCGTGCAGGAGGCAGCTGATCGATGTCTCTCTCATCGATGTTTCTAACTCTCTCTCTCTCCCTTCCTCTCTGTAAAAAAAATCAATAAAATATATTTTTTTAAAAAAGGAGGGGAACTATTTATTAAAAATGAAATAAAAGTCATTTAGGTTTTGCTTCGTGCTATTTGGTAACTTTTTTAGGGTAGCAGTTAACTAGGTAAATATTAAAAATCAGTATTTACGTCATTACTGCACAGTGCTTATACTTACGTTTTAATAATAGCAAAAAAAAAAAAAAGGTAAACAGCAACGGAGAACTGACTAAAAACTGCTGATTTAATGCCGCCAGTCAGAGGCATGAGCTCAAACAGTATTTTAATAACCCAGGAGGCTGCTCAGAACATAATGTTCAGTGAAGAAACCCGGATCCAGGACTGAATGTTATCAAGTGAATTTCAAAATTTCAAAAAGCAGCAATCAACCTATAAAATCCCTCTCCCTCTCCCCCCCGACCCCCTCCCCTCTGAAAAACAAACAAACACACGTGCACAGAGTGAGACCTGGGAGTAGCTGCCCGAAGGCTCCAGAAGGTTCATATTATGACCTTTTTGGTTCTGATCATAAACAATCCTTCCGACTTAGGAAAAAAGGCATCGTAAAAGTGAAATCTGCGAGGTGGCAGGAGAAGGCCAGGGGGATACGAAACCGGGGGTGTCGACAAACAGGGGGTAATGCGCACAGTGACCAAGAGCTGCGTGTTTTTACAGATGCCATGGCGACGGGGGAGGAAGAACCCATGTTTGTGACTCTCCCTTCTCCGTGCCACTGAGACGGTAAAGGGCAAGTGTCCCTGAGGGAAGGCCGGTGTCTGGGGAGGCAGAAAGCAGCAGGGGCATGAGGAGGAAGGAGGGGAGGAGGTCAGCGTGACCTTCTTGCCTCGGAGCGGATTTCCAGGCTCTGGCCCGTGGGAACAGAGACAGCAGCTGCGTGGAGCCAAAAGGAGGCAAAAGCTGGCTGCCAGGGCAGACTCAGAATCCTCCTCCGGGTTTTTGGCAACTCCCAAGACCAGCCATCATATAGGGTCCCAGAGGGAAATGTCATGGGAATTGAGCCTGAGAGCTAATCTCTTATTTCCTGCCAGCCCTGAGTGAGAATGAAGGAACGAGATGCTTCTTCTCCAAGGGTGTAAACCCAAATGCCAAGGATTTGGATGGCAGAGGTCCCAGCCCTCCCCTTATCTTACAGGCTCTGCCAGAAGCCCCGAAGCCTCGAGAAGCCACGGGGCTTGGCCATGCCGCATGAGCCGTGCCTGCTCCTCTTGCCTTTGCTGTTCTAGCAGAGCTGTGGGGAGGGGAGCGGGGCAGCAGAGGGGGAGGAGCTGGGCGGGGCTGGTACCCACCTAAGCGTAGGACAGAGAAGAAGAGTATCCAGAACAGACCCAGCAGCGGCGCGAAGATGGCCTGGTTGATGGCAGCCATGTGGATCTGCTCGTTGAGCTTGGTGGGCGCGTAGGAGTAGTACATGTTATAGCGGTCCGTGATGTGCTTCATGCACAGGTACAGCAGCCCTAGGGCCGGGAAACAGCCACACTGAGTGGCTGCTCCCCCTGCACTCCCCCTAGCCCCGTCGAGGCTCATGCTATCTCCCAAGGCCCCCCACACAACTGAGAAGTCAGAGCAGCCAGGACCAAGGACAGGCTGTGGCAGCCCTGGGGTGCCAACCTCTGGAACCAGCATCTCCCCTGTGAGCCCCAGAACCTATTCTGCCAACTTGGTGAAGAGTCATTCACTCGTGCATTCCCTTAACAAACGTCCTATGTCAACAGCCGTGCCACCTCCACCTCCTGACCTGACCCTGGCCCTGGCCCTGACGCCCCTGCCCGGCTGACAGGCCATCCCACCCCAGCTTTCCTCCTGTTCCTGGACGTGGCCTGATGTTGTGGGACTCGAGGGTGGATCGCCCTGGGCGTGCCTGTGGGGTGACTCACCGAAGGGGACGATGATGGGGCAGGTGATGCTGTATGCCATCACCACACTGAAGACGTTCAGCATCCACGCGTACTCGCGCCCGTACTGGAACTCCATGGCCTGGTCCTGGGCAGGAAACAGGAGTCACTCACCTCAGGTGGCCCCGCTGCTCCTCGGGCTCCTTATCGGTCTGGGAACTGGTCAGCAGCCTGAACTTCCGAGCCCAAGAAGCATCCCTTCCCCCGCACCCCCACCCTTGGGGCTTCCAGGAGGCCCCCTTCCTGACATCCTCCCCAGGGTCACTCTGAGGGCTGTGTTGAGGGGAGAGCCGGCCCTCACCTTCCTGATGTGGACTCTCGCTGGCTCCGACTGGGAGAAGAAGAGGCGGGTGGTGTACAGGAAGAGGGACCCCGGGCGCAGCAGCTCCATGCTCGTGCCAAGCAGAGCCGCTGTGATCACGTAGTTGACGAAGAAGGCGCCGTTGTCCGGCAGGAACACGCACCTGGGCGTGGCGAGGGTGGGACACAGAAGCAGAGCCAGGGGAGGGGGAAAGGCAGAGGTGTGAGAGGGAGAAGGAGAGTGAGCGAAGAAAGGAACCAAAGGGGGTGGGGATTACATATTTGAAAACTGGGACTCTCAACGTTTGTAACCCTAAACATAAAACAAACAAACAAACAAACAAATAAATAAATATTGGCTGGACGTCCAACATGACCTGCCTATTGCCTTGTCAAGATGGGGAGAACAGCCAAAACCGGTTCGGCTCAGTGGATAGAGCGTCGGCCTGCGGACTGAGGGGTCCCAGGTTCGATTCCGGTCAAGGGCATGTACCTTGGTTGCAGGCACATCCCCAGTAGGGGGTGTGTGGGAGGCAGCTGATCGGTGTTTCTCTCTCATCTATGTTTCTAACTTGGTATCTCTCTCCCTTCCTCTCTGTAAAAAATCAATAAAATATATTTTTAAAAAAAGATGGAGAGAACAAGTTTCCTACACATGTGTTCACAGATCAATTTAAGTGACAAGGGCCATCTGGAGCTGGGATGGGGATGGTGTCCACAAAATGTGGATATGTTAGGAGATATGTGTGCTGGCTTTATCTAAAGCAAGCTGTTTGACCTGGATCACATACCCTGGAGGGTCCACAAGTAGAATTCGAGGGGGAGATGGGAGTTTCTGTGATTTTAAATGGGGAAAAAATAGCCCTAGCCGGTTTGGCTCGGTGGATAGAGTGCCATCAGCCTGTGGACGGAATTGTCACAGGTTCAATTCCGATCAAGGGCACATGCCCAGGTTGCTGGCTCGATCCCCAGTCGGGGGCGTGCAGGAGGCAGCCCTTTAATGATTCTCTCTCATCATTGATGTTTCTATCTCTCTCTCCCTCTCTCTTCCTCTCTGCAATCAATAAAAATATATTAAATTACATCTTTATTTCTACTCATTTCTAACTGCAATTCAGCATTTCCTCCCATTAAGAACATGAGCAAAGAACAGCAGCTAATGTCAGCCAGGGCTGTGGGTCTGTCAGCCACTGAAACCATTGTTTTATATGATGCTGCAGCCACTGCTGACATCTTACAGTATCATTTGTGCTGATCCCCGTTTCAAAATGATGCTAGTGATCCGGCCTGTCACTAAACTCTGCCCGATTGAAAATTTCCTCTCGGTCAACGTGTATTTGAGATCACCAGTCAACTTCAGCTAGGAGTCACTCCGCCCCCTAATGGCCACGCTGCCTGGTCTCACACTGGTGTCCCCATCTACACAGGTCTGTCGACTTCCTTGAAAAGAGAAACCAGTGACCTCTGGACGTATTTCAGAACTCCTTCTACAGCTGTCCTTCGATGGCATCAGAGTTGTCATGAACCCCCAGTGCTTTTCTTTCTCAATATATACACCGTGTTCAAGATGTAAAGTGGCCAAAGATGTACTAGAGGCATACAACTGATTGCAATTAGGGTTTGCAGAGAGTACAGAGTCCCTGGCGAATTCTGGTGCTCACTCTTCTACAGAGCCAGCTGTGGAGGCTTGGGTGTCATTTGCAACATTACATCTTGAACACCGGGGTTTTCAACATTGGGAATCTTAAAAAGAAAAAATTTAAATAAATTTGAATAAAATTGAAATGGGCTTGGATGGCCAACATGACCTGCCTGTTGCCTTGTCAAAGATCTCCCCCATTTAATGTTCTTCTTCCAGCTAAGTGACCTCAGCTTTCACACTGATGCCTCTAGAACAATAAAGTGTCACTTTAGTGTGCCTGCATTTCAAATGCATTGTCCTGCCATTAAGTGTGTTACAAAGACCCAGTTACAAATTTGATTTTTAAATTATTTGAGAACTAGACTTCAGTGCAGTTGCTATTCCTTGTAACCCAGGTATTTTGGGTATTTAAAGACATATACTTAGAATATATATAAAACTGGCCGAACATGAATAAACCCTGTGAGTTGTTTCAATGTCAATTTCCTGGTTATGATATTGTACTAGAGCAGTGGTTCTCAACCTTCCTAATGCCGCGACCTTTGCATACAGTTCCTCATGTGGTGGTGACACCCAACCATGAAATTTTGCTACTGTTATGCATCGTGATGTAAATATCTGCATTTTCCAATGGTCTTAGGCAACCTCTGTGAAAGGGTTGTTCGACCCCAAAGGGGTTACGACCCACAGGTTGAGAACCTCTGTACTAGAGTCATGCAAGATATTACCATTGGGAGATCCTGGATGAAGGGAACACAGAGCACTTTGCGGGGAGTAGAGGGAGTGGGGGAGGGAGGACAATTTCCTGTGAATCTACGATTATTTCAAAACATTCAGAGAAGGGGCCCTGGCTTCACCAGATTGCCCTGGGAGTCCACAGCACAGGAAAGGTTCAGAGGCTGCCTAATGAGAGTGCCCGCATGTACTCATCTCTACCTGTGTGAGCAAGTAAAGGGTGCACACATCCACATCCTGGTGCGAACCCACAGAGCCCCAGTGCACACTGGGAGTGCATCTGCAGCATGCACTCGAGTACTCACTGGAACCTGATGGATGCCTCGTCCAGGTAGTAGATGTCAAAGAGCCAGCGAAAAAAGACATCCAAGCTAGAAGCAAGAACAAAGCAGGCCCTTTAGTTAATGAATTGATGAACTAAGGTCTTGGGTTCAATTCTTCTTGGACTGACTTCCCTTGTCCAAGTCCCAAAGACTCTTGAACCCTCATATTCTAGCTGGCCAGTCCACATGGCCTTCCTTCCTTCCTAATGTTGGGCCATCCTGCTCCTAGCCCTTGGCCTTCCAGCTCAAGGCCATCTCCTTTAGCAAAATTTCTCCCACAGCCATTTCTCCTACAGTGCTCTCTCCTTTTTCTGAATTTCTACTGCGTGGCCTCCGGTTTGGGCTTTCAGTTAGCTGGTAGGCATGACTCGTCACCCCAGCTTGATGGTAAGCTCTGTGAGGGCAGAGTTTATGGCTGACACCGTAGTGTTAGCATGATACCTGGGACGTGCTAGGCTCATGACAGGCCCCCTGGACTGCCAATCAAGGAATGGATTTGCAGCAACTACAGGTAGACTACAGTATTCAAAAGAGGAGGTTCCAACACTAGGCTGAGCCTGACTGAGAAGGGAGAAATAATTAGAGGTACGGTACCTGGTCAGTCCCATAGAGGGCAGAATGATCACCATGAACACCAGAAAGATGTAGCACTTATACACAATGACCAGATTCTGACTTGATCTGGAAGGGAACAGAGGTGCATCGGTGAGTGAGAACCAAAGGCTTAAAACTACAGAATGGCCAAAACCGGTTTGGCTCAGTGGATAGAGCATCGGTCTGCAGACTGAAAGGTCCCAGGTTCGATTCTGGTCAAGGGCATGTACCTTGGTTGTGGGCACATCCCCAGAAGGGGGCGTGCAAGAGGCAGCTGATCGATGTCTCTCTTTCATGGATGTTTCTAATTCTCTATCCCTCTCCCTTCCTCTCTGTAAAAAATCAATAAAATATATTTAAAAACGAAAACAAAACAAAACAAAACCTACAGAATGAAGAGACAGAGGGAGAGAGAGACCACTACATGGCCTAGAACATTGATTTACTAGCGCATACCAATGCCTTCTCCACGGAGCACTGTGAGATGTGTTGTGACTGGCAACAGCAGGAAAGCACCGCATGATCAACTAATGATATCTACCCTGGGCACAGAAGGGGAGGTATATGTGCCACATACTTGACATCTGTTAAAAGGATGTCACCAATGATATTCAAAATACCTTTGGAGTTTCAATGGTCAACATAAGCCCTGCTCTTGGCCACAGGAGAGACCAATAAGGATTTCTTAGGACAAACCTCCTGGCTTGCTGCCTAGTAGGATGGTAGGAACTTTGATGCAGGAAATAACTTTTGAGATCCATGTAGCCTTCAGGCCAAAGCAGGTCCACCTGCCCAGGATGTAAGAAATACCTTCTATCCAATTAGCCACCACAGAACTATTAGGGCTCACGGATGGGAAATCGTTCCTGATTGTTTAAAATATGGGCCCTGTATGGGCTAGGGAGGTCCTCAGTCAGTGTGAATTCACGTGCTCCTCTGCTCTGGCCAAGCAGACTTCCGGACAGTCTCCAAAGCAGTCCTGCTCGCTCCTCTCTGTCCACAGCTCCACCCCCTCAGTGCATGGCTGGAAGCTCTCCCCCAAGGACACCGGGTTTTGACCCCACATCACTTTATACAGTGGCCCTGTCTCCGCATGTATGAGGCCACAGGCCCAGAGACAATGCAGTCCTCCCCTTACCCTTTTGGGATGGCTTTTGGTATCGAATTCCATTCCTTAGGCCAGATGGGAGGACAGAGCACCACGCTAGTGGGTGACGGGGGGAGGGCAGGGGAAGGGTTAGGAACACCAGGTCTTGGAGGGGAGGCCCCAGCTCACCTGGTCCAGTGGGCCTCCAGGAAAACAGAGAAGAAGACAATCAGAGGCAGTGTCACTGTAAAGGCCCAGAGCATCAGGGAGGGGAAAAACTGGGTTATGATGGGGCTCTGCAGGGCGGGGCAGAAGAGGGAGAGAGGCATTAGTGCAAGAAGGCCCCTTCCCCTTCCAGGCCTCCTCTGCCTTTCCTGCACACCTGGCCTCTTCTCCAGCTCAGTCCCCGTGCAGGCCTGGTTTCCCTGAGCCGCATAGTGGGCCTGGCCTTTCTTACCTGCCTTCCTGGCCAGCTGTCAGACTGGGTGGGGGCACGCAGAGGCTCCCACACTAAGATCAAGTGGCATCCAAGGGGCATAGACCTTCTATGCTAAGGTCGCTGGAGGGGCAGCCTGGACCAGAACCAGCTGCTGTCACTCATGTCTCATACCTCGGGGAGATGACACTGTCTTTAATGTGATGCTGTGTGAGAAGTGGCAAAAAGGGGGAGGATGTGAATAAAGAATCCCCAGGGAGGCCAGCCTGCATGGCTGAACGTGGACCTATGAACCAGGAGGTCATGGTTCAATTCCAAGTCAAGGCACATGCCCAGGTTGCGGGCTTGATTCCTGTTGTGGGGTGGGCAGGAGGCAGCGATCGGTGATTCTCATCATCGGTGGTTCTCTTTCTCTCCTTCTCCATTTCTTTCTGAGATCAATAATATATATAAAGAATCCCCAGGGAGAGCAGTGAAGCTCCTGCCTGGAACCTATTGTGAAGATGACAAAGGAAGGCCCAAGTAAGCAAGAGAAAGAGAGAGAGAGAGAGAGAGAGAGAGAGAGAGAGAGAGAGAGAGAGAGAGAGAGAGAAGAGAGAGGGAGAGAGAGAGAAAGTGTGTATGATGCTGGAGTAGGGGTGAGGATAATCTGAAAAGAGGCCTTCTAGGCCCATGATAACCTGAGGTTACTAGCACAGAATTTGGAATGGGCCAGTTTGGTTCCTGGACCCCCTGTCAGTATGGAGCATCCTCTGACTCAGGAATGGCTCCTGTGGGACCAGCGCTCCCATCTTGGGAGTGAGGGAACCAACACAGATCTGGGGTGTCCCTTTTCCCAGACAGCGCTTACATCACTCTTCCCATCCTTAACCCTATCCCTTAAACATGGGCCTCGCTCTAGAATGTGGGGGGAACAGAGCTGCCGCACCCTCTGCTGCCCCTTCTTTACCGCTAGGCCTGGGTGATGGATCTAAAGACGCTCCTGAGCCCATGATTGACTAGACCATCCTTTTCCTCCAAACTCACCCCAAAACCTCTCTGCAGCTCCCCACTCTCCCTTTGCTTCTCAATTCCAGTCCCTAAGATGGGCAGCGAAGTGTATTCATCCACTTTAGAACAAAGGAAACTCCGTGCCCCCATTTACCAAAGTGCTGATGCATGGGCTCTGGATCCATGTCCCTATGGCCCCCACCCCCCCATTCCATCCTCCTTTGAATTCTTCCTTCACCTCCCTGGCGCCCCAGGCCGGCCTGAGCAGAGGGGGTACCTGCAGCTTGTCGATGGGGCGGGTGACGTTATACATGTCGATGGTGTTGATGATGATGGCGGGCGTGGTAAGGAAGAAGAGGAGGAAGAAGAGGGAGGTGTTGATTACGATGAAGCGCAACCACCATCTGAAGCGGCGGACAGACAGGTGTTTCCTTGGAGGAATGGACCAAAGAGATGCCCTTAGGACTCCAGATCCCAGCCCTTCGACAGAGCCCACATGCCATTTCCTGCATGCCAGCGGTGGGCCAGGCTGCCCTGGTCTCATTCAGCCTCTTGGAGCTAGATCTGCATGCACTGGCCCTGGCCCTTTCCCTCAATCACACCCTGTATAAAAGCTCTCAGTATAACACACAGGTGAGCAAAAAACAAACAAACAAAAGGATGAGTTCTCTCTACAGGAAAACACCTTTTCCCCAGGAGTTGGTGCCATCCTCACTTGTGGTGGGGTGGGCTTGGGGGTGGCAGAGGCTGGGGTGTTCAGGAGAAGATATGGCCCAGCCCCAGAGCGGGCTGTGAACGGGCAATAAAGTGGGCCCGATTCATCTCCCCTCCTGTTGCCCATTGCTTTCTTTAGTCTCAAAGGAGAGGGGGCGGGAGAGGCGGCTTACCAAATAATGTCTTTGGGGTGTGGGGCAAAGGCAACCCTCCAGCGGTGGGATTTGATGGTGGTGGTCACCGAGGACTGTTGGGGGTGCACCCCACACTGGACGAACCGGTAGTCCTTTAGGATGCTGCCGAGATGGGGGAAGAGATAGAAGTCTAGGGGTGAAGATGATGGGCTTGGGGGGTTTCATGCCAGGGATCCCCAGGTGGGGCCTCATACACTTCCTCTCGAAGCATTGGATATGTTTCCCAGGCCCTTAGAGGGGGGCAGATCCTGAGGTCTAGTCGCTGAAGGAAAGGGGTGTTAGAGGGAGGGACTGCCCCGGAAGGGAGGGGACCACATGGCTCTCAGTTAATGTCTTGGCCCCTTGACAGAAGAGACAACATCAAGACATGTTCTTTCTCAGAGTTTGACAGGGGAAGCATTAATTTCACTCCCATCGGAATATCAATATCTACCAATCACAAAGTTCTTTCTGTGCGCCCAGCACTGTGTTCGTGGTGATTAACATAAACCCAATGGTACAGATTGCTAAATTGAGGTGCCAGAAGACATAAGCAAAGAGAACCCCATCTTGGCCTTTGCCTCCACACTTCTGCCGTAATTAACGATGTCTCAGAACATAAGAAGCATAGTCTTATGTAGATGCACTGTTTCATAGAACATGCGCACTAATTAGAACATATATCCTTTCTCAAGCCCCTGGGAGCTGGGCAGGGAAGATCTAAATAAGCAAATTTGACAGATAAGAAATTTGAGATTTGCCAAGTTACACACAATTATTCGTGACTGAATGCTAGGCTATCCCACTGTTCCTTTGTAGGGCTCGGTGGGTGAGGACAGTGTTGTCCATGATCAGGCTCCTCAGGGAGTGGGCCCCCACGACCCTCAAGAGACGGATTCCGGGGCTCTTGTCTATTTGATCCAGTCTTAAGGATCTCAGGATCCTTCCAGAACATTCTAGAGTGGACATCATCTACTCCCTATCAAGGTGGGGCTGCCAGAGTCTGGGGCACAAGAGAGAGGAGGCTGAAGGCCAGGAGTGGGGAGGCCTGCAGCAGGAGAGGGGAAATGCAGGCTGGGCTTCTCTACCCTGGCCGTCACTTGTGGTAAGCAGCGGATGATGAGTGATGAGGGAGAAAATGGGTATCATTCTTGTCCCAGAAGAGGAACCAAGAATTCAAAGGTTACTCTGACCACCCCTGTGCTGTGGAAAGGACACAGGGGAGTGAGGTGCTCAGGGCCTGGTGTAACCAGAGACAAGCTGGTGTGTGTGTGTGTGTGTGTGTGTGTGTGTGTGTGTGTGTGTGGCCCTGCTTTGGGCAGGAGATGGCGCTGCCTGTGAGGACATGCAGGGGCTGGGGAGGGCAGGATATTGCAAACGGGAGAGAGGCTCTCTCATCATGGCTGAAATTCAGGGAGGGAGGTAGCTTCAGAGAAGCAGAGGCCCACTCCTGGGATGGGGCACTCACCGCGTCGTCATCCTGGTGTCCTGGAAGGTGACAAAGATCAGGTCCAGACGCTTCAGCGGAACACGGCTGAGCTCGGCGTTGAACTCATCGGTCAGCTGCTCCTCCAGCTCACTGTAATACTGCTCTGCGTCTACCTGGGTGAGAGGGGCCCTCAGAGCTGGGGGCAGAGCTCCGGAAAGGCCTCGCCTGGACAGGGGGCAGTGGGCCCGAGGCCTCCAGGCATCCCCAGCTCGCAGGGAAGCCTGGCTCAGGACCCAGGGGGGCTCAAAGCACCCAACTCTAGAACAGGAAGCGGCTTCGACTCTAAAGCTAGTCCCTGCTTCTAGGTTTGGGGAAGGTGAGGCACAGCTGGGGGTCAGGAGTGCTTTCAGACTTTGGGTGGACTCCAGGGGAGTGAAAGAGTATGTTTGCAGCATTTTCGGGAAAGGGGGTTCATTCTTCCTCTGGACCAGAGCTCCGTGCTGCCCTGAGGCAAGTGTTCGAGGCTTGAAGCAGCCTTCTAGCCCCAGTGGGTGGGTGATAAGATGAAGCCCACTGCCTTCAAGTGGTCGACTCCTGTCCTATCTCTCTGAAAGCTCGAGGCCCGGCAGGCTACAGCAGCCTACTGTTTTCTTTCTGGTCCTCCCATCCAAGCCTAGAAGTGGGACGGAGGGAGCCTCCCTGGTCCTTCCTTTACATTCTCCACGGGAGGCAGGAGGAGTGGGGAGGGAGGGCGAGGGTGCAGGTTGGGCCACTTCCTGAGCCCTGGACCGAGCCTGGAGACCCCAGCCCTTCCTCTGCTGTGTCCCCAGATACCTGTGCCACCTACCTCTTTGAAGCAGGTCCAACATTTGCAAAAGCACAGGCGGGAACAGGGGTGGATCCTGATCATCACCCTCCCAAGCTTCTTGGTCTTGGCTGTGTAGTAGAGCCGGCCCCGCATCGCGTGGCGCCTGTCAGGGGGCAGGCAATGGGGAGAGGGAGGGTCTTGTAGTCAGGGGCCAGGGGAGCCACATCATCCCATCCTACCCCCACCCCAGAGGCAGACGTCCCGCTGCAGGCTCACCTCTGATCGTCCAAGTCAATGAGGGTCTTGACGTCGTAGCAGAAGTGGACTCTGGTCACTACGCACCCTGGATAGGCCTCGCTGCAGCCACAAACATGGATGCTGAGCCAGCTGTGGGGCTGAGGATGTGCCACCCCACCCTGGGCCAGAGCTACAGCCCACAGATCTGGGGGCTCAGCTGCCTGTGGTTCCTGGGTCTTGGATGCAGAACACACCTCTTGCTCTTAAAGCTAAACTTCAGGGTTGATCCCTGTAATCTGAGATTTGCCACATCCTTCCCAGGTGACCCAGAACAGAGCCAGAATGGCTGCTCGTGGAGAGATTATTGGCTTCTGGGCCTGGACACTTGGGTCACAAAAGATGCCCCAAGATGAACTATCCTAGGCGACTGTGGTCCAGGAACACCCTGGGCTCATAGCTGGAGTCTCCCCAGGACTCCCTCTGACACCCATACTATGCAGGGAACCCCTGACTTCAGAAGCCCTGCTGTAGCTCTAGGACTCCCCGATTCTGAAAGGCTGATCCTTAGCCCAGTCCAGGGCGAGTCACCCCCTGGGGTGTCTCTCACCTCACCCTCCTGTGCTGACTCACTACCCACATCAGGATCCAGGCAGGGTTACTGGGAGGAGCAATCCATGCTCAGTGCACCCAACCCACTTACTGAAAATGCTTTATGATGGTATCAGGGTCTTGGATGTCTTTGGGGACATAGGTGATCATCAGCGTTCTTGTGGCCTGGAGAGGGGACATGGAGAAGGAAGAGGCTCACTCAGGACCTGGATGTCTGGTGCTTCTGGGGGCCCCGCAGCATCTGGAGCGGGCCTGCTACTTGCCATGCCTGGCAGGCAGAGCCTTTGGGGTGATCTTTCAGGGGAATGTGGATTGGGGTTGTGGGGTGAGGTCGTCACTCAGTTCATCAGGATGGATGGCCTCGAAGGAGCGGATTCCACTCCACTGAACCTTTGAAAGGCTGAGGACAGGAGACAGGGATGTTCCCCCCCAAAGCCGCACCACTCGCACGCTCCTCCCCTTGCGCTGCCTGCCCCTGGGCGCTCGCCTCACACTCCAAAGACGCCCAAGCACTTCAAACACAGGGGCTCTTTCCTGACCTTGGCAGCTTGCCCATCCCACGTGCAGAGCAAGGAGTGGAGAAGAGTTAAAGCCCCAAACACTGCCCTCAGCCAATGATGGACAGGGGGTAGGTGGGAAAATGAACCCGACTGCTCCCCACTAGTTTGAGGAACTCTAGGGCACCACTCCCATTCTCAGAGCTCCCCATGGGATTAGGGGTCAGATCCCACAGTGGTGAATTGCCCCTTTCAGCCCCTTTAACAGAAGTCTTTCCCCCCAGCCCCACTGCCCTTTCCCACCCCCCCACCTTGGGTCCTGTGGTCTTTCCTGGGATTACCTCCCAAATAAACCAATGCTACTCAGATCCTTGTCTCAAGAACTGCATATGAGATGGGATAGGGTAACCCAAACTAAGACAGTGGGGAGACACGGGGGCAGGACATAGGGTTTCTGAACTTAGGAAGACTCTGGAAGGCAATGGAGGTTGGGCATGGCTGGAGTGGGCCAGGCTAGTGAAAATATTTACTCAGTGGTTCAGCAGGGCGTCACTGGCCACTTAGGATGTTGGGCCCTGCTGGGCCAGGAGTTTCTTAACTTTGGAGTTTTCAGATGGTGAGGAGGTCCAGGGGTCCCTAGAGAGGGGATGGGCAGCAAGGGTGCAGGGGTAGGAGGCACCAGGGAGCAGCTATTTACCAACCAGTTTAGAAGTGATTCAGTGGTTTCACAACTGGGACGGCTGTGCAGTTCAGACGGTTACGGGGAGACTTCTCCCCACAGGGGTGCAGAACGTGCCCCACTGAGAAGCCTTTGAAGCTAGGAGTGGGGAGGTCCAGCTGGGGAGGGGCTCCAGCTGGATGGGTGCCATTCTGGCAGCTCTTTTCACTTACCCTGGAGCTGCTCCTGGGCAAAAATACTAAGCAGTGATGAGCCATGAAGAAGAAGTTGATGATGAAGTACAAGAAGGCAAAGAAGCTGTGTAGCCACAGGATCTTATTCCTGCCAGGGGCAAGACACAGGAGGGTGAGATGTCCTCTCCCACCCACAGTCCCCCCAGGATCCCCTCTCCTACCCACAGTCGGCCCAGGACCCTCTCTCCCTTCACATTCTCCCCAGAACCCTCTCTCCCACCCAGTCTCCTCAGGACCTCCTCTCCCACCCACAGTCTCCCCAGGACCCTCTCTCCTACCCACAGTCGCCCCAGGACCCTCTCTCTCTTCACATTCTCTCCAGAACCCCCTCTCCCATCCACAGTCTCCTCAGGACCCCCTCTCCCACCCACACAGTCTCCCCAGAACCCCCTCTCCTACCCACAGTCTCCCCAGGACCTCCTCTCCCACCCACAGTCTCCTCAGGACCCCCTCTCCCACCCACAGTTTCCCCAGGACCCCTTTCCCACCCACATTCTCCTCAGTACGCCCCTCTATTGCTTCCAGACACTTGGCTCCTTGGAAGGGACGGCAATGGCGAGACAGGGTGTCCTGCTCCAGCTAATGAAGCCAACACTCACTGAGTGCTAACTACATGCCAGAGCAGGGTGGGACTAGATGCTGTATCTACATTTCTCACTAGACTCTCACACAAGGTGACTATCTTTGTGTCACCCTGAGGGTCAGGGTGGTAGCTGATCTGCCTGAGGTCCCTCCTAGCCATAGCAGCAGCCCTTGGACTCTTCACCGTTATGTCGTGCTGCCAGTGGCTGTGGCTCAGATCCCCACAGCTACCTGACCTCTGGGATGAGGGAATCTGGGCTTATATGCAGGCCTGGAGGAAGGGGGACCCACAGATTCACGTTCCTCCCCTGTGGCAGGAAGAATGGTGGCACTTGGGCTTTGGGCCCACGTGATGCTGGCCCTAGGCAATTGGCCAGGATAACTGGTCAGAAATAGGGCCACCTGATTTGGAGTGGTTGGAGGAGAGAAAGGCTGCCTGGCTTTAAAATACCTCCTCCCCACTCATCCTGGTGCCTGACATACACCTAACATTCCCCAGGTAGCTGGACTCCTCGCCCTCAGTGTCCTATGAGGGGGCAAGGTTATGTGGTCTCTAAGGAGCATTCCGGCTCTCTGCCAATAGGGATTTATGGATGTTGAAGACACTTTACGGCCTTATATAAAATGGCCAGGAAGGAGTAGTTCCTCACACCATTGAGGGCCTAGGGAGAAGCTGGTAAGCTCTGCTCTGGGGTTGGCGGCATCCCAGGAGGAGATGGCTGAAAGGGATGTGGAAGGAGATCATGACCCCATTCTGCTGATTGGGGAGTTTGGTGCATTGCAGGGGTGCAGAGGCAGAGGCAGAGGCAGAGGGATAGGGGAAGGGAGATAGGGCAGGAGTGTGTGAGCCCTCACTCACACCTGCTGGAACAGCGCTTCCACTTTCTCAGGAAGCTGGCCACACCTGGCCAGGACACCTAGTGCATCAATTTTCTCAGCATGACCGGCAGGGCTCCACTGGGCTCAGTACAAATCCATTAGGCCGCCCACTGGTTTAGCTGAGGTTAAAACCCATGGTTCCTGGACCAGGAGGGCTGGATAGGGCTTAGAAATCATGTCCAACAGCCCTTTGCCCACCACAAACTAGGGATGAAGCTCAGAGGGGTGGGTGCCCTGTCCCAGACCCAGGACAGTTAATGGCAAAGGTGGGACATAAACCCAGGTTCCTCCATCTCTCCACTATGGGAATCAGGTCTATGCCTCACTCGACTACTTGGTTTTATTTGTGGGCAGGGAAGCAATACCTTAATTATTGGCTATTATGGGATCTTTGCCTGTTGGGAACTGACTAAGCAAATAGGGGCATCTTTCCAAAGTCTTCAGGAATGGCCTGTTTGGGTAGTTCCGCTCTTTATAGGGAACTATAAAGAGAATATAACTACTGGCATCTCACTTAGGCCCCAGGTTCCCAAGGAAATCAGGCCTTTCTTATCAGCAAAATGGTGCCCATGCTATATGTACCTCGCATTGAACCTTCTCTCCCCACCACCACCCCCAGCCCGTAGAATGGGAGGTAAGAGGATCAGGTACCTACTCTGTGGAGACATTGGCAATGGTGGTCCGACCAAAGTGACTATGCCAGTCTGCAAGAGAAGAAAGTTGTTGACGTCGAGCCTGGCTCCCTGACTGCCACGGGGAGCCAGAATTCAAGGTTCTCTCATGAGTGCCCTGGGATGCTAGCCCGCCACCTGCTATTCCTTCTAGCTCCCCAGAGCTTGTCCCCAACTTCCAACAGAAACGGCAGAGGCCTCATCTTTTCCCTGGGCCTGCTGATGGGGCTCCTTGGCCATCAAGCAAGACTGAGTCTTGGTGTGGCGTCCCCGGAGCACAACTGACACATAACTGACACCCGTTAATGCTTGTTGAGGGGACCAGCCATGAGTAGAAAGATGGAATTAGCAACACTGCTACCAATGGCAAGGATCTGAAACTCCAGAAAATGTGATGCTTTCTCATTTGGACAGAGACAATCCTTCTGGCTAAGTGTGTTTGTCCATTTAGACATCTCCAGGTTTTGTGAGATGTGTCTAGAAATCCTGTGTTATACGTCATTGACAACACACCAGCTTAGGATGAGACCCTGGAAAGACAGGATCAGAAGTTGTTTGCTCTGGTAGTGGTATTTGAAGGCATGGACACTGGGCTATGTTGAGTTCATTGAGGTCTGCTTCTGGCCCGAGGAGAAATAAGTATAAACCCGAGCAATCAGGGTAAGGCTAGCAGTCACTGGGGCATTGAAGGTGCTATTCTAGACCACCTCGCTGTACAGCTGTCCTACAGCTCTGTCCATCTTCCTATTTCTAAAGGAAACACTGGCTGTTATTCATTGAGCACCTACTACATCAGGCACTGTGCCAGGCACTCAGCATGCATTATCTCTCAAACCTCATGACAATCCAGGAAACCGAGCCCTGGGGAAATTGACTTACCAAATATAAGATCAAATAATTTGCTAGAATTGAGCAAAGGTATTTTCTGGGAAGTAAAGGAGGGTCAAAGTTGGGGAATCAAGGTTTTTCTGTCTGAAGCCCAATCCTTTATCCGCCATGCTATTTTGTCAAAAGGGCTTACTCTGTTTTACAACAAGTGTGGGAAGACGCCTTATGAGACAATTCTGCACTTATGATCTGTCCATCAGAGTGGACACAGGAAGAACTGAGGTTCAGGGACTTTACGTCATAAAAGGGCCTCTAGGAACACCTGGGTGGGTTCATTCAGTTCTAGACTGAATTACTCCTGGGTGTCTGCGAGGTGCCAGGCTCTGGGTTAAACTTGTGACAAAGGAGGTATCATTTCCGATCTCCAGGTGAGAAAACTGAAGTATAAATTGCTAGGTCACGTGACAAATTCTGAGAAGTGGCCCTCAGGACCTAAGTTCTGACCCGCCTACCAGGTTCCCCTCAGGTCTAGTGGCGCAGGCCCAGGGCCTGCTGAGTGCTGCCTACCTAGCACATTCCCGCTGTAGTTGATGGGCAGAATGATGCCCAAGGAGGGGACGCAGAGGAGCAGCACAAAGATGATGAGATGATACTGGAACATGATGTAAATGCGGGCACCGTTTCCACATTTGCTGATCAGATCTCTGTTCCTGAAAGAGACATAGACAAGGACACTCCTCAGGAGCCAATGTGGCCACAGCTTAAGTCGGGGGTGGGAGAGGGAGGTAGAGGAAAGGGAGAGGTTGCTACCTTAAGCTGAAGTTTGAATTTTTTTTTTGAAACATCACTCTTTAAGGCCTTTGTTATGCCTGAAATGTATTTCTCTGAATTTCACAGGCAGAGCAAAGATAGAGGCTCTGCCACACTTAATACAGAGCACTCTTGAAACTGGGCATTCCTTTTGGTCTTTCGTTGTGTCTTCAAGCATTTTGAGTGCTTGCTATGGTGCACGCAACAGACAAACCACTAGTCCCATCAAGATGCCTCCTACTTTTAAAGGTTGTTTAATTCTTTACATTAAAAAGGAATACTTAAAATCACAATGAGATATCACTCTGTACTGCCAGATTGGCCAAAGTTAGAAACTGAATATATGCCCACCCTATGAGCTAGCAATTCCATTCCTAGGTTTATATCCAACAGAAATGCATGAGAATATAACATGTATAAGGATTCCATAGATGCATTATTTGTAATAGTCCCAAACTGGAAACAACCTAAATGTCTGTTATAGAAGGAATGGACATAGAATTGTGAGATATACAGAGTGCCCCCAAAAATGTATATACACTTTAAGAGCTGATAGCTGTTTAATAAAATGGAATTTAATATATACTACCTTTATAATTATTCAAGGTGTATGTACACATTTTTAGGGATATCCTATATATGCATATGTGTGAGATATACATGTAGTTATCTGTCTATTGTAGCCACATATACATATATACATACATATATTGAGTGGTCAGATTATTATGATCTCTGAATGCATAATAATCTGGCAACTCAATATATATATATATTAGAGGCCTGGTGCATTAATTTGTGCATGGGTGGGTCCAGCCAGCCTGGACAGGGGGAGGGGACATAGAAGTGACATGGGCAGTTGCTGGTCAAATTCCTGGTGAGAGGACAATTTGCATATTAGCCTTTTATTATATAAGATATACACTGAGTGGTCAGATTATTATGCATTCAGAGATCATAATAATCTGGCCACTCAATGTATATATCACATTATGTAGATATAAAATAAAATAAAATGCTATACAAAGATAAAAATGAATGACCATAGCTGAACCTCGCAAAAACAATATTGAGTGAAAGATGCCAGGCACAAACAATACATGCCATATGATTTTATAGACAAAGTTAAAAAATAGGCACTATTAAACTGTAGAGTTAGAAGCTGGGATGCTGGTTACTTTGTAGAGGGGGAGGAGATAGGGGATTGATTGAGAGGGAGCAGGAGAGGACTTCTAGGATGTTGGCAATGTTCTAATTCTTGATCAGGATGCTGGTTGCACAGGCTTTGCTCTGTGATAATTGAGCCGGACACTTACCTTTTGTGCAGTTTCCTGCATGTTATCCTTAGATAAAAGATTTACAAGCAGCACACTTATTATAGAAACTTTGGAAAATACAGAAGAAAATCATCCACCTAAGACAATGATGTTGAAGGATCTTGGTGAATTTCCTTTATTTTCTTCTGCTGGCTTACCATAATGATTGCAGTAAACACAGCCTTTGATGTGTATGCTCTTTTGCTTAGCATTTAATCCTAAGCCTTTTCTGACCATTTTACATTTTTCTGACTGTTGTCATGGCTGCATAATCGGAATGGTGGCAGTGGCCTCCGTTTATGGAGCACTGGTTCATGCCCAGCACCGTGCTGGCCACTCCACTCTGCTGGTGGGCTCACCCCTGACCTCTGGTCAGGCTTGGAAGTTGGATGCGACTTCTCACATCCAGTCCCGGATTCAGACTTCTTTGCAAACAATACTACAAAGAGTGTATCCTTATGGCTTTTCATATCCCCATGTAGGCAATTATTTAGTTAGAGCTCTCAGTTTTTAAAATGCAAGCTGTGAAAGTTCTTTCTGTCCTGGATTTGAGAATTCAGTCCTAGGGATGAGGCCTGGTGAGAAGGCTGCAGGTCGGGAGGAGGACAGGGGGTGTCCTGCCACAGGCTTGGGGGCACCTGGCCACTGACAGTAATAGGTAGTGAGCCTGAGGTGAAGTCCAAGGGAGCCTCCTTCCCTGGGGAGGGCCTGAGGGCTGGACGGGACCAAGAACACAGACTTTCCTTCTGGAGCTGGCAATTCCTGCTTCCCGCCCCGGCCCCTGGCTCCATCTCCCCCGGAAGCTCGGGTTATGCTCAGCAGCTTATTTTACCGTTGCCAGGGGAGCCTGCATTTTGGAGTCTGTCTCTGCTCCTTTACTTAATTCTTTCATCTTCCCACACTCTTTAAAGCGCCACCTCCAGCCATCACCCTTTCTCCTACCCACTATTAACTCTCATCTCTGCTCGAATCCTCTCCATCCTCTCCCTCTTTCCAACGACCTACTGTATCTGGCATCCTTCTTTCTCATCTTTAAATTATCATCCACCTCTCCCTACCCCCCCACACTTCTTCCCCTGAAACCACAACCAGGTTCCAGGGCTTGTTACTCTGAAGAAGCCCCTCCAGCAACCACTCCCCGACCTGTTGCCCCTCAAGTTCCACCCAATATCTTTACTTCCCTCCTCCCACCTCCTCTTGAAAAACGTGACCTTCCTGCTCTGCCTGTACTTAAGTATCTCCGTATCCGGAGATGCCTCCCAATGGAGAGCAAGTAGTCAAAACCACTGTCCTCTTCTCAGCTCTCCTTCCACTCAGCCTCCCAGCATTAGAGGCTGCCGGCCATCCCCCCCCCCCCCCCCCCCCCCCCCCCCCCCCCCCCCCCCCCCCCCCCCCCCCGCCAACTGCAGTCTCCAGGTGCTTGCCTGCTTCCGTGAGCACATGGCCTGGAGGTGCCACCTCTTCCTCCTGTCCCAACTGCACTGTCCTTTTGTAATCCTTTGATTTTGTCCCCTTGAGTGACCTATCTGCTCCCATGACTTCAACTACAGCCTCTGTGCACCCATCTAAATCTCTAGCTCTGACCTTTCTTCTAAGCCCGAATCCTCTTTTTTTTTCAATAATTGCTGGTCAACTCACATGCTTGCCCTAGCCACATCTCATTATGTTCCCAACTCATCATATCTCATCATCTTCCAACTAGTGGCGTCCCCATTCTCCCCAGAAATCAGACCTTGATTTCGAGAGAGAGAAGGGGGGGGGGGGAACTGGGGGTTGGAAGAGAAAGCAATCAAGGATGAGAGAGAATCATTGATCTGCTGCCTCCTGCATGCCCCACACTGCTTGAGCCATAATGTGTGTGTGTGTGGAGAGGGGGCATGGGGCTGGGGACATAGAACTCAGGCCCAGGCCAGCATGCAGGTAGAAGATTCCGCCCACCCTCCCCCAAGAAGGCCATTCTGCTGTCACAAGCTCAGAAAGCCAGGCACTTACTTCATGGTGATGGTGTTGATGAACCAGGAATAGGAGCCCTGGGGGAAAAGGAGAGGAAGCATGAGAAAGTTCAGGCCTCGGCCAGCCCCACCCAGCTCTGGGAACCCTGCAGCAGGCAGTGTCCATCGGCTCTCCTTCCAGGCAAGGAAAGAGCCTGAGTCCTGGGGGGAGGAGGCTGATTTGGTCTGGGGTCGGTGGTGACTGCTGAGGGAGATGTCTCCCCGTGAGTTGACATTCCTGCCACCTGGCATCCTGTTATAGGAAACGATGCCTGGGCCAGAGGGAGAGAAGGAACTCTTTTTGGGTGGACATCAGTTGCTTTCCATCTGCCCCTCAATGCTTCCTTCTGGAAAATGGCCCTCCCCCATGCAGGTAGCCCAGTGCCGAGGCTGTCCATCAAGTAGGCAGCTGCCAACATGGTCAGGTAGGGCCAATCAGGATTCTCCTACGGGGATTGCTATGGGTGTTGGGAGAGAGGGTCTCTCTCCCTCTGAGTTCCTGCACTTTGGTAAATGCCATGCAGCCTGGAGTGGCTTGGTGCTCTCTTCCATGCCACATGCAGGATCTTGTCTGAGGAAAAGCCGGTTCAGAAGAGAGAGGACCGGAGAGAGGACTAGACTTGCTGGGGCTTCTCTTGGACCTCCCTATCTCAAGCCACACTTTAGCCTTTGTTGTAACACTAGTGTGAGCTGGGTTTCTTCTCTTGCATCTGAGGGTCCTGTTTGTATGCCTTTCTCTGGGCTCTGGCTGTCTGGAGTGTCTGGGCGGTGGAGGAAGGTAGCCTTGGCCTTGGGGACGGGGCTGGAAGGGCCTAGAGGGAAGTCCGCTTGGGAAGAGAGTGCATGAGGCTGGCTGGGGCCCAGGGCTGTAAGAGCTGCCACATCTGGCAGCTGGGTGGTAAGTTACCCTGGTGTATGCTTTCTTCTGGGACTCCAGGGGGTTGACAAAACCTTGGAAAAGGCTGCAGCTTTCGATTGGCCCCACTTGGGTCAGGAGCACATCAGTGAACCAGGCAGGCCCATTGGGAAGGGAGTGTGTTCCCAAAAGAAACAATGAGGGGCAGGCAAACAAGGAATGAAGAATGTTCCTTGCTCCCTTCAGCATAAGGCCCACCTTCTAAGTCCCTGTCCTGTGTTGAGTTGATTGACAGTGGGAATGTCCACATGGGGGGGACCATTTCCCCAGCTATGTCCTGGAGAACTAAGTAGGGTCAGATGCCCAGGAATGAGTCAGCGCCACCATGAGGAATAGCAGGATGAAGCAGCAGTGACTAGGAAGGTCCCCAGGGAGGGAGGAACAGCTAGACTGCTGACTGGGAAGGTCCCCAGGGAGGGGGAAGAGTTGGGCTGAGTCCTGTGGCCACTCTTCGCTGCATGGAGTCCCTCCACAGCCCACCGCTGGGCAGACAGGGCTGTGTTCACTAAGGAACAAGTAGGCTTGCTGACAGTTCCTCATAATTATGCACACACTTTCCCCGAACCACGTCACCGGAGTTCACACAGCACAGGGCAGAGCTGGGGGAAGGAGAAGTGTGGCCTGTGTACCCATGAAAATCACTTCAACACAGATGGGTACATGAGCAC